>DWGJ01001884.1:0-17790 GCA_018246895.1 Aspitha aspitha aspitha | reverse complement strand
TAAGGGAATGAAACGGGAAAAAGGGAAGTCGCGTCGCAGGCCGCACCGTGAATGGCTATCTTTATTACAAATTTGAGCGATAAAATATTTCCACTATTGTAATTAGGGCTAGCAGCTATACAGTCTTATAAGATTTGTGTTTTTTTTAAGAACATACAAAGATGAATTTTGAGTCTATTTTTAAACGGAGTGAAGGAAAGTACATAATAACAGTTTAACCACAAAGTTGTATAACAAACGAAATGCTTTACCACGGTGCTCTTCAATTTAAAAAATTCTGTATTGAAAACAATAGGGTTTGACAACCCTAATTGTTACTAGAAGAGCGAGAAGCATTATAACTTAAAGTCAACGTTGGCCCATATTCCACGGTCAGAGTAGAAAAACACTATTTATTATGTTTACCTAATTTGGATACCTAATGATGTCGGAATAAACGTTTGTTGTGAAACAAATTGTTGATTATTATTAATTATCTGCCGGCCAGCGTGGTGCACTATGGCCTTAACCCACCGGATTCTGAGAAGAGACCCTTGTCCAGCAGTGGGATGATAAAAAAGTTGTGATGAAGATTAATTATTTGAAAAAAGAACCTTAAAACAAATTTTAAAGGTTTAGGCCGCCCTAAGTCTCAAGCTTAAACGATCATATATCTTTGATCGTTAACCTGTAAAAATAGTATAGAAAGATGGAAAAAGAAAGACTTAAGATTGACTAGTCCTATTTCTAAATGCGCTTTCCGCATCAATCTCATTTAAACACACACCGAGGTATATATTTATGGTGTTTTACTCCAGCGATCGTTAACGTAATGCAATCAAATAAGAGCTTACAGCGCTTCCTCAATCATCACAGAACTATTAATTACATCCAAGGAAGCATTGATAGAATGTAATGAAACAGTAGGTAACGCTCGAAGACACGTGTACCGACACATTTGCACGGCGCACGCAATTCGACACTTCACAAACACCCATCACCTACATCCCTGTATACATGCATGCATGCACGTATGCATATGCATCGCATATTTACATAGCACTCGCTGCCTCGTTAGCATACTAAGGCGCTCTTGAGTAGATCTTAACTTAAGGTGCATACGCCGTATAAAATGGTGAATTAGTAGCGTCCGTGAAACGCTTACCGCTATTAGGGCGCTAGGCGGTAATTTTCTTAGCGTTGCCGCGCTTCGGAAGGCTAGTTAGCGCAGCTGTTGGATACTGTTGGTGATCTTCGGTGCGGATTTAACTTAAAACTTCTGTCGACAATCGAACTATCTGGAATATTACACGTCGTTATAAAACCGACTACAAATCCATTATCGTTAGACGTGGTAAATATGTTTAAGGCTTCCAACGCTAAAAACAAAAAATAATATTTGCTATGTAAATTAATGATTGAATTTGCCATTTATACTCTTTCTACGATTTCAATACTAACTTAAATACACTAAATGTTATCTTTTGTATTGACGTCATTAAAAGATTCTGTGATTCAATTTCATTTGTTCTAACAACAATTCTGACAAATACTCTACAATCTAATGTTACTGGGAATCAAATATATTGAATGTTGTATTCATAATACATGGAAATAGAGATATAAACAAATAATTGTAATCATCTCAATATACAGTTTCCGTATTGACTTTATTTACCCGCGCCGTCGATAGCAGTTGGTAATTTTAAATCAATGATCGAACTGAACCTTAAGGCTAGAGCTGAGGTAATAATCGGTTAGGAGATTGAAGTAATAAACAATAAAGGCACTCACTACACACTCGCTAACAAGCCGCTACTGGAGAGGCTACACACTCGCCACAGATTACATGTCGGATAGCATACTAGATAATCTCGTGTCAGTTTTATTATGTTATTGTGTTTTCTTATATCGCAGTTTTAGATTAGATTTGTTACTGCTGTCGAGTTGAAGTTTATATTTAATTTTGTTGTGCCTTCGTCGTATCAGAGCAATAAACTTTATTGGACTGATTACATAATAATACCATATTTATTATTGATTGCTCCAGCGGCCATATTTGTCTGGAATACCGATTCGTGAGCGACATTTCAATCAGATGGTCAGCTGGCCTACCGGTTAGTTACTCTGACAGCTGAGCCGGTTCGAATCCCGTCCAGGAAAAACTCGGTGTGACAAGTACAATCTGCCTGAATGTATGGTTGTGTACATAAACATGTATTTAAACATTTATGAATGCAGCTTTTTCAATGTCTGGCTACCTTAGTAGTACAGGCTTTTTCTAGTTTGGAATCAGATAAAATTTTCTAGATTCAACAACAGGTATCTCATAATAATATCAAGAAATTCGACAAAGGGTGCCGCGAATATGTAAAAATTTTAGCACTTGAGAAATTGATCCAAATAAGAAAAAAGTATTTTTTCCACTAAAACCACTAAAAGCGTTTTAAAGCGCGATTAAAAAAGTGTTCTTTACATTCCTGTGTCAACATTAACACCCATAAGGTCCGTGCAATCGGTAATGGGTGAAAGCGGCGACGGTGGTCACTATTGTTCATTTAATCAATTTCCGTACACATGGGAGAGTGCGAAAATTAATTGCATTGATCTATGATCGAGCGGGCGGCGCGGCGCGGTGGTTGCGTGCGCCGATTGCGCAAGCGCGGCTCCCCGGCGCCATCTACCGTGATCTATAGGCGCCGGCACACAGCCCGACCTCTCATTATACTCTTATCGCGTCAATGCAAATCCGACAACATTTTAATCTTATAAAAGTCCCTTTTCGTGCGAATACTTCACTTGTTCTAAACTGCCAGACGGATTCGCGTGGGTGGCGCGCCCATTGCGAAATTCAGAACGCTTTTTACTAAGCGTGGGTAGATAATTATACGTCTAGCATTAATTTCTGTCTGTTAATGCAGTCAAAATAAATGGTACTGCAGCGCAATGGTCTCGGTGCTGGGATCGAGATTGAAAAATTTAAAAGTCGATTCATTATATTATCGTTTCAACATGTTTGAATGTCATTCGAATTGCCTTAGATTCGGAAAAAATAATGTTAAATCACCTGGCGTTTGTCTGAAATATTTACCAATTATTTTTGCCAATTTCTTTAACGGCTTAAAATAAATTCGGATAGAGCCGGACGATGAATCAAATTAACACGGGTAACTCGAAAAGTGATGCAAAACAACGACCCAACTTGCATCAAGTCATTAATAACATTACACTGAAAGCTTGATTGCCGCTCACTCTAGTCTTAAATTATTTTGACACTTCCATTTAAATCCAATCCACCTTCATCAACATAAGGCAGAATTTTAACGTGAATTTTAGGCGCTAGAATTAGTTTATTGGAGTCAATGGACTTCAATTCATTAGGCCTCACTGAAGCAGTGTGTTGGAGTACCTACGATTTAAAGTTTCTGTAATCGCTTTCACGGAAAACGGAAGCATAAGTGACCATGCAGTTATGTAATAAAACTAGTACTAGCAACTATGATCCTAACTGGAACCTAACACGACTAACCTAAAAATTTGCTTAAGTACTATTCTTTTCAATTCTTGTATTCGAATATTGTTTATTAATGCTTTCCTTTTTTTTCATTACAGGTAAGTAGAATCAAAACCGGCACAAGCGAAATACTCGAACCCGCGAGATATATTGAATTTGAATGGGATTTCCTAAAGATTCACCTCAAAAAGAGTAAGGATTCAATTTAATAATTCAAATATACGTGGGGCGGTGCCCGAAGCGCATAAAGGCCATTCTAAGAGTCGCTGTTGACTCGTAAAATCGAAAAGGAACGGGGAAAAAATGTTTACAGGCCATTCGCAGAAGTCCCCGCGCTTCTGAAGGTAAATTGGGGACTGACGTTCAATGTACGCGAGCGAATGTATGAATGGATGAATGGATGAATGGATGAACGAACTGCGCGAGGCTCGTGGCAACTGTGCGGATGTTTGTTCTTTAATAAAAGGAAGTTGCGAATTATTTATAAAATTACCATTGTGTTGTATTTTTGGTAAATATTTTTTTTATCTGGTTTTCTGTCTTTGAGGCTGCTTTATAAACAGTAATTGTATTGTAATACAGTAAAAAATGCGTAGGAAGATTTAGCATAATAACTAAAACATAAAATTCCTTAATTTATTATCCGGATTTATCCAGATATACATTATTACTGTAGTCTTTTCAAAATATAGCTTCTTTTGTTTATTTGCCAATTTTCTCCACCAAGTCGTGTATTTACCGTATCTTTTTCAGGCTCCATTTTATTCCACCTGTCAGCCTGTAACTTGTTAGACCATAATACGTAACATACGGCTGACTTCTTAACTTTTATTCCCTTGTATGTATTATTTTCCTTATGTATCTATTAATAAAAATATCATAGTACAATTCTCATAACGAGAATCATACATGGTTATATTCATTCTTTCATATATTAATTAACAGCGTGCCCTAACTTTAAAACTGTCTCCTCTATTTTACTGTTATTTCTTTTTTCTTAACAAAAAGGCCTTTATTCTCCAATTAAAGTGGAAAAATTATTGAACCTTTACTCAATAATTCCTCAAGCTCAATACTCGATTACCCTTAAGGCGTATTATAATCCGCTGTGTGTAGGCGGGCCTTAATAAGGCCGCCGAGATTTGTGGATTCGCACGTGAAATTATATGCCCTTTTATTACAATATTCATCACCTAGTATTTTTATAAACGCCTATATTTTAATGAAACAATGCTGATTTTAGAATTTGATGTATTAGTAGGTGGGTATTAATTCTTCAAGTTTTTGTTTACTAAAATAGAGGTTATTTTATTTTCGCTATGATTCACTGCCACGCACAAAATGCTTTTATGATTAATCGTTGAATTTATTTTTATTTTCCTTTTACTTTCTTACCAAATCTTTATCACGCCTAACTAAAGTTCCCTCAACAAAGCTCGCTAATTAGCAATAGGAAGGTCTTAAATACGTAAATTATAAAGACTTTCTATACACGGTAAGCAAATAAACCTATTTATATGTTCTCCATGAGCTCAAAAAGAGGACTTTGGAAAGCCAGCGTGATTAATAATTGTGAACTAGTACTTTTGATTGTAGTTTGTTTAGTATAAGTTTTCCTATACGTAAAAGGTAAGTAAGTACCTACTGGTGTGTAAATATTGAGACGCGTTGACGTAATCTTATTTTAAAATGCGCTACAACTCGCGGAGTGTGTGTAGGCGTGTCCCTCGTATGGTTCTCGCGAACGATATTATGCCCTTTTTTTATTATTGTTACTTTTGTTTCCTTTTACAAAAGCATATTTCATACGAAACCGGCTCTTCTAAGAAGCGAACGCGCTGACGCGTGGGTTCGTGCACGGAGTGTGTGACCTCTCTTAGGTGCATTTCATAATGTTACAAAAAGGCTGCCATTCAAAGCAGCGCTTTAATTCTCAATACTTTATTTTGCAGTATTTAAGGTGGAATAAAACAATCCACATGTAGCGTGTAGGATATACATATGTAGGTATGTTTATCAACGCCCATATAATCTGATATCAATTTACTAAAATAAACCTTTTATTAATATACCATTTGTGTTTTCGGAACGTCAGGTTTCTTTGCTATTATCTCAACCCACGAGCTGCGGAGAGGTTTTCTATTTTTACACTATAATCTTTTTGCCAAAGCAAGGCATATTTCATTTCGCGGCCGGGATTCTAAGAAGGTATGGAGCGTTAACGCGAGGGTCTGGTCACGCCGGGACCTATTTTAAAATTTCATGCCATTCACGTCTATGCCCATAAGTTGGTCTCGGAGCTCGAAATGTATCCAACCGTGACGTATCCGCCATACTCAGGGATACGTGTGCTTACGCGTCGCGTACAATGCGTTATCCGGTCGTGTGGTAAATCTATGCGCTTGTAGCGCTGACGTACTGGCATATCGCGCACGATCTGTCACGTTAAGTAACACTTAAGCGGCAAATATCCGTGATCCGTGCGGGTGTGCAAGCTTCGAAGTCACTAAGCCGCATTGTTGCCAACCTTTAGGGCAATTCTTAAACCTCGTGAAAAACTATACCGGAACTCCATTTATCAATGCAATTGTCTGGTGGAGTATTCCCAGGTGTTTTGAGGTTTAGAGCCGTACTGAGATTTCAAAAGTCGTCCTGCCACCTCGACCTTTTGGCCTTACGTGGCGCACACTACCTTGAATTGAAAAATTAACAATTAGCATCCTGGCCCAGCAAAAAAATCTATTGAAATGGGCTGCTATTCATTTTTCTAACTCAAACGAGAGAAATGCTATCCTCAAATAACTGTTTGTTGATTTAAATTTAATACTGCCTCCGAAGAAAACGTGGGTTCAAGATGTTTAATCCATCTTAACACAGTGTAGCGAACACGCGTCGCCGACAACGAACGGGCCAGGAGGTCTGGCGCGGCACAAAAGTAAACGGCTCCTCAACGATATTTCAGTGGGTTTACGTTCATCGAAAATTGAAGTCCCTTCCAATCCAACCTCCATACATAACGCCGTGTGACCGTGCGCCGTCTCGCTCCGCCGCGCCCGCGCCGAGAGGGACGGCGAGCGTTTCAACAAACTCGCTCCTCGGAAAATCAACAAGAGCACAGTAAACAGGGCCCGGGCAATTCTTTTTCAGGGTATAAATTATGCAGATTCCCCAACCACTTGTTTAGACGCAGATTTCGCCAGCCAGCTTACGCCCCGTATTCATTCACACTCAAATAAATTAGCTCCAGTTTTTTTTTAAAGAATGAAATAGTCGAGGCGTGTGTACCGCAGCGTACTTCATTTTTTCGTATTTGTGCACGACTTAATTATATTCCGTAGAACTTGTTTGTAATATACGAATATATTCATAATACAGCAGTTTTGTAGTGATATGAGAATAGAACAAAATTCGTCTTAATTCTTCGTTAAATTATCTAACTAAACTTTGTCACATGTATCTGGTTAACGTTTGTCACAAGTAATATTGCTGATTTATTTCTTTAATATTCGGAACGATGTTAACAATTGACCTCGTTTTATGTTCGTACCTCTCGAGGCCAAGACTCGTCTTAGTTTGTATAACAATCGTTTGAATAGGCTACATGATTTGGCTTTTAGAAGAAAATGTATTTGGGATCTCGCATACCAAAACTCGGTAAGCACACACAAATCAGTAAGAAGTGAGATTATTATCATTAACTGCTTAGATAGGACGAAATTTAAAATAGCCGCTGTTTACATTTCCCAACGGGTTAAGTATTTGCATCGCGATTTTTGCTACGGATCCACGGGGTCATTCACCTCCGCGCGAGGTGTGGCAACCCAACATGGAAACGGATTTTATATGGTTCCCGATTTTATCGTTCGCGCGGCAAATAAGCGGTTGCTCTTTACGATAAGGGTCAATTTATATTACCGCGGTGTCTCAATCCGCATAATGTTCTGAAGCATACATTGTACAAAATATGTTGTCTCTCTCATACGTTTGTTATCTTTAAAGTACTGTTAACCTACTGTCATTGTTAAAGTATAGACTATGCCAGCGTTTCCCAGCCTTTTTCAGTACACGGAGCCTCAGGAAATCAAGCACAGTTATCACGGACCCCCTTAATAAAATAAACAGCAAAAAAACGGATTAGGTATTTATTTTAGTTATTACAGATACTGTAAGATATTTGGGATTGCGTTTCTTTTGCATTTAATGAGCGATTGATGTATGCTCCACGGATGACACCGCGGACCCCCATACATATGTATACTCGCGGACCCCCAGGGGTCCGCGTACCAAAGGTTGGGAAACACGGCACTATGCTATTCATTACTACCTTATGAAAAGTTACTTCCCCAAGCTGTAAACAACGGTTTGAATCTGAAATATTTAATCTCTAATTTTTTTTTAATAACAAAACTTTTTCCTGTTGTCATTCTTTACACCAATCCTTACCTTTAGTATTCAGATGTAACGTATATCTGTGAGGTTTATAATAATCATGCAGATGTTAGATTTGACATCAAAGCGTAGCGACGATTGATGCAATCGAATGTCAGCGTCGCACCGACATTTCTATTCGACATCACGTGGGCATATCGTGTTGGTTATCGTGCTAATGAGACATTATATTACGTCGATTGCATTGCATTTGAAGTTAACGATTACAATGTAGTTAACGACTGACAATACGAGAAACAAACGAAACGGAGGTATACTTGTATTTCGGTGTTGTCCGGGGATATGGATAACTTCATTTATACGGAGATCTTCATTAAGTGTATGTATATACCTTATTCTTCTTCTTGTCGTGCCTCTTCACTACTGAAGGTTGGCCGTTAGTTCCTTGAACCTGTCTCTGTCCATGGCCAGGCGAAACAGCTGTTCGACAGAGGTGATGCCTGTCCACTCCCTGATGTTACTCATGTTTTAGTTTCATGGAAAAAGTCTAATTTTAAAGTCTAGTAGTCATTATGTTTTTATAGCATTAGTATTTTAACTACATAACTTGATCTGCAATGTAAGGAATATTACAGGCCTTACAGACCTTATATAATATATTCATGTCAATTCATTATATAATACATGTTCTGTAAATTTTAAACTTTGAAATAAATTGAATTTTATTTTTAGGGAGTCAAGCTTCAAGAAAAGGTTTCAAGCCTGCAGAACATTCCAGTCCACTAACCAATTATGACCATGATGAAAATAAATACAAACAGAAGTCTACACTGGCTTGGATCAGCCGTTGGTGGAAGTGAGTTATGAATAATGAAGAACCTTTATTTTCACAATTTTAAATATTTTGCCTTATTCTAATATTCTCAAACTACAAATTGTGAAATAGCTTACAACATCAGATTATTACTATTGTGAGCATATCAGCTAATAGTGACTCGTTTTTATCTGTTACCAGAAATTCTTTACCATCATCCAGACTAAGACGAGGAGGCATTTATAACCGTTACTGCGTCATGGTGCTGCTAGTGATCGGAGTAATTCTTGTGTTACTATTATTAAGCTACAGAGATGTTGATGAAGACAATCCTTTCGGAATCATCCACGACGATGACAGGAGGGTACTTCAGAAAAATTAAGTTAGTTAATCGTATAAACTAATTAATGTATTTATGAAATCAAGCAATATTTAATAAAAGTGATATAAATACTGTAGGTATGTATTTAATTGTTCATAATACATTTTGAAACCTCTAACATGTACAATTTTAACAAATGAAATAAAAGTATTGCATAGATACATTGTTTATTCCATTAACATTTGAGCACTGATTATATACTATGTATAAGTAGTAATTGTACAAGCATTTTACAAAATTTGAACACATGTATCAATTTCTTTATCTAAGAACATAGCACAAAATACGTCATTATAAAAATTGGGATAATATTCACAGGCCCGACGGCAGTCCGGCATCCAATTGATTTCCAGTAACTTTGGTTGAATAACATTTTCACTTACTTTATCCTCCCAGCTCAACATTATGTCTGCTGCATATAAAGCCCTGGATTGTGGGCTTTTACCAATACCACACGGTGGATCTCTTGATGTAGCAGCTATAAATAGTTCTGAAAACATGGAAAATATAGATTTTTCTACATCTTCCCAGATATAATTAGGATATTGTCTGCTCCAGGCTTCCTTGAATTCATCACACAGCAGTCTGAACAATGGTGCACCATCATTATAATTCATCACAGTGAAATGTTTCTCATAGTCTTCGAAATCATTAAGAGCAAATGGTTTGTTAGAAAACCTAAGGAAGAAATTGCTATAGATATACACTTCAGTGGGGTTCACTGACTTCAAAAGTATTACATAACGTATATCAAATTTAACAAGTCCGACATCGGGTCTGTCAAATAGCACTGGGTTAGAAATATATTTCTGTGCTATTTTTGGTCCAGTCAATGGGAGCCTACACAAAAAGAATATATTATCAGTTATATAAGTATCCAAGCCCCGTGCAAGATTGTATGGCTTACAAATCCAATGATTATCAGAACCACTTTGCTCTCGGCGCATATAGTTGGTAACTAGATGATACAGATCAGTCTTCATATTATATGTGATAGGGAACCAAGCAGGTAAGCTCTCATTTTCTACCTCATGCAGAGTACTTTTATTATTGCATCGCCTCGCTACAACAGCCAGCAAATCCTTAATGGTGATAACATATTCAAAAGGGAATTGATTAACAAATTTATGTGGTGAATTTTCACTAAGCTCAACATAATCCTTGAAGTGGTTTATGAACCACAATATGTCCGCATCAGTCTCATTGTGTACAATTTCAAAGTCAGGGTGTGTCAAATATTGATTTACATAATCATATTCGGCATAAACTTTCAGTCTCTTTGGAGTTGACCTGTCTTTTAGAAGCTCTAAATCTGGTAGAGATTCAACAATGTGCCCTTCCAAAAAATATTTAGAGGTAGGCTCCTTGATACCTACATCATATTTAATATACCCCTCCCAAGGGAGAAGCATTGCTTCTCTTTGAAGACCTGAGTAATCACCTTCTACATAATTCCTGGTAATAGGTCGGCCTTCTGCAACTTCTTTAACAGGAAATAAAAGTGTATAAGTGAGTTGTTCTGGTATGTGTATGAAGGGCACCGCACGAAAATTGTAATTATCAGAATGAGCAATTCCAGAGCCCAGCTCATCCATGACATACCACATGGGTATTCTCTCTTCAACAGAAAAATCACTTCCTGCTATTGTATAAGTGTGGGCATATTTCCAAACACTTTTACATACCTCTTCTATTTGCTCTTCAATACTAGTAGAAGTTACTTGCATTAGGTTGCACATCCTAGGTAAGAGCCCCGGCATATTTCTTAAGTTACTTTTAATACTGTTTGCTTTGAAAGTCCATGCATGGTCTATCAAATATACATGACTGGGATCTGAAGGCTTAATATCTCTTGTAGCAAACACGCTCCAAAGAGGATCGTACGGTGTTCGATCGCCGTCTTCATACTCGATTAAAACAAGTTGAAAAGATAGACCAGCATCGAAAATTTGATCGGATAGTTTTTTGCAAATTGTAGGCCAAAAATGTTCAGGAACACCAGACAGAATAAGTTGCGGTTTATGTTCTGTTAGAAAAGTATTGTATCTTGATAGACCGTCCATATTTCTACAGCCGTGATATGGAATTTATAAAAATCGATAGTTCTACGAACCTTCTTCCGACTTCTCTCTTCGTCCACCGAGTTTGAAATAAAATGGTCTGTCTCAATTGTCCCAAATCTTAATAGCATTTTCAGTCACCGGCTGATTATGACATTTTTGACAGCTGACAGAATTTGTCTACTAAACAAGCGAGCAATTACATACTCAGCCATTGTTTCCTAATTTTGTTTATCAAAATAAATCAATAGCGATTTTAATATAAATACTAAGTAGATCCGATCTCTCGTTGCCGTTTTTCAATTAAAATAATATTATAAATCTCATACTTAAATGTAAAAATCCCGTAGCACGATGTTTGTCAGACGTTTTCGTATTCAGGAATAAACTTATCCCTTTTCAAAGGAAACATTGTAACATAAAATGTACTATGATTTACAGTGAACGAAAATATTTTTTTATCATCAAACAAGAACTTGGAACGTCACACCCGGCCCTGTGATTTTAAAACTAGGCTGTCTCAGTCTTATAGATATTAGTAAATTTTAAACTGTTGGACCACACTGATGAAACTCTGGACTAATGAGCCAGTTATTAACATATAAATAAATCCCAATAACGTTCATTTTCAAGTCATTTTATTAATCGGCATAGATTACTGCTAACAATCTTAACAGGGAACAATTATGTTTCTTATAAGCTAATTAAGTTGAGTTTGACAATATAAAAGATCACATATATTTCTTAAAAAAATCCTATACAAAATCCAACCTAATGCATTCACAGTGACTCTTGTCTACAAATCGAGAGACAGTGCAAAAATTATTTCCAGATTATAAAAGTATTAACATTCACAAGCCTGTATTTAAA
The DNA here is from genome assembly GCA_018246895.1 of Aspitha aspitha aspitha. Classification (NCBI taxonomy): domain Eukaryota; kingdom Metazoa; phylum Arthropoda; class Insecta; order Lepidoptera; family Hesperiidae; genus Aspitha; species Aspitha aspitha. Next base: position 5,782 of record DWGJ01001884.1, on the reverse strand, counting down.
CGATATAATTGATATATTTATACATAAATTCACATTTGTACGCATATAATGAATATAAAGAGAACAGTATTGCAAAGTGTCAATGGCACATTATCAGCACAAAGATGCAGACATGCAAATTAGACACATGATCACGGGACTCGTGAACCTTACAATCCTAACGAAGTAAGGATAAAAATAACACTCAAAAGAAAGCCCGCCCGCGCTGTGCAAATTATAATATTTACATCCTAAAATAGATGTCACTAACATTTAAAAAGAACTTTGAAATTGGAATCAGAACACATTTAAATATAATGACTAATTCAGTTTGAATCCGAGTCCATGTGCTTTCTATAGTTGCGACGTGCTTTTTTCACGCGCTGTCGGAATTTTAGAGCTTGGTATTCGGGATCGTCGGATATCTCGTCGGCTGGTGGCTGCGTATTTCTGGTGCTACTTCCTGCTGCTGTCCCCACTCCGCTGTCCGGGGTGTTCGCGACGCAGGGCGCGGGCCATACACCACTCTCTGTACTACAACTGCTTTCTAGTTCACTTTCATTGGTTTCATTCATGAGCCTGGCCACAGTTCTATTGTAGCCCGCCTTCGGTGACAATCGTTCCATGACTGATGTACTCACGCGTTCCGTTTGTTCCTTGGGCGATGGGGACTCACTGGAATCGGATCGGTGAAGACTCAATCGACCGTTCCGTCTCACGCGCCTCAAGTTAGTTCGCAATCTACTCTCTGGAGGTGAAGATGAATTATTACTTCCGGACTCCGGAGGTTCCACGCATAGGGAATCGCCCAATGAGTCTCTAGAGCCGTTGATAGGTGTAGGAATTATACTAATCAAATTATTGGGAATGTTTTGATTGCCGTTCTGATTTCTCGGAGATAAGGGGTGGCTGCCCACCGATTGATCATCGTCCGAATCCACCTCAGCGATGCGGAAAAGAGCGGAGGTACTTTGTCCTCTATACCCTGTGAACAGATAATTTGACTGATATGACTCATGACATTTGACACATGTCTTTCCACTTTTCATACTCCTACTGACAATATTACGAAGTATGTCTAGTGTAACTATAGCCAATAATGGTAAATGTAGGATTGATGGATGTGAAATAAGTTGTAGTACCTGTAATTTGAAAAAGACATCATTCTTGGGCATGAAGAAAGAATAACAGATAAAGAATTGTAGTTTTATTATAAAGGAACCTAATAAGGAAAGTTTCTATGGCAAAACCGAAAAGGTCAATACTTGTAATAAACAACTATTTATAACAATTTTAATAAAAATAGAAGAGGTGCAGGTACAAAATTGGAATTAGATACAACTATATGTTAAACATAAGTCTTTGTATAGTATGTCTACATTGCTAAGTTTTTATGTAAAATGAAATTAGTGTACGATATTTTTAAGCAATAGAACTTACCTGTACTTGTACTAGGTAAAGCTAAATTGCTATCGAAGTCCTCTGAATTGTTAATATTGTTACTATCACTACTGTCCTGACCTCCCATCACATTCCCTGCAAAAGGCGAAACATTTATATATTGGTAAATTCAGTCTAATCTAAACATTATTCACAAAGGCATAAAGAAATTTACTTTTATCTCTACTATAACATTTCCATAGAAGATATTGATGTTTTTCATAAAGAAATCTGATTTGATACCTACTAGTTTCAATGATATCTATTCACGTTGTTTACAATTCGCCCGCGTTAGCGTATTGCGCTTCAATTAAAGTTAGTAACGTTACACGGTAAAACATATATTTAATAATCTAATCAACTAATACAATAAAATCGATGTTTGTAGGAATAATTATATAACCCATATACTTACCATTATTTCTGTAGTTCACAACTTCTATCCTAAAACTTGTGTTCTTCTTTCGTTTGTTAGTTCTTGACAAATTCATACGCCGACGGAGAGGCCGCACTATCTGTTACAATCAACAATACATTGTTATCATATCAATTGGAAGAGGATGCACTCGCAATAGGATGTTCCAAGTACTACAAAATGAGTACTTCCCAGAACAACATTGGGGATGTTTTGGTACGTTCACTGCGTCAAACCCTAAATAAAAAGTAACGAAAATATGCAGCTCACCCTCCCGGAAGCTCCGTACTGGCAGTGCGCCGGCTCGTCGGAGTCGGTCCTCTCGGAGGATGGCGCAGATAAGCGCGAGCGCGCCCCGCCCAGCGACAGCGGTGCGTGCGGCCCGAGGGGCGCGAGCAAGGTGCGCGGGGTGCGCGGGGTGCGCGGGGCGGGCCGCCGCGGACCGCGCATCCTCCGCGGCGCCGCGCGCTTGCCTTTAGAACTTGATCCGCTGGCGCCTTTGCTCGACGGCTTGCTTGTCGAGGTGCGCGATTGCTTACTTCGCCTTTCGTTTACATATCAAATAGACAAATGTATTCATTTATTTACTATCTTATATATGAAGACAAAATAAAGAAATGCCGACATTATTGAATTAATTAAAAAAGAGACTAATTTACAGAAAAAACGTCACCTTAGAGAGCCTCTTTTTTGTGATTGCGACCGCACGTTCTTGGGATATCGAGACGCAACTAATCGCGCCAACCTATTGGGACATCTTTGACTTCGATTTCCATTAGAATTTGCTGAAAGTAAAATAAGTTTATCATTATAGTGATCGCGACCTGTTCGTTCAGTATTCTAGGTGAAAATTAAAAAATTCATATCTACCTCTTTTTGGCGGCAACGGTAAATAGTCTACGGCGACCTGATCGCTGTCGCTGTCGCTGGAGTCGCGGCCGCGCGCGGACGGCGAGCTGGAGCCGTCCGCGGAGTTGGACTCCTCGGCGAGGCACTCCAGCTCGCGCTGCACCAGCGAGTCGAAGAACGCCATCATGCGCGGATCCTCGCTGGTCGACTGCTCATTGTAGTTGTGCGATATGTACTGCGAAATATGAAATCTATAAAGATGAATGAAATCTTCGCAACGAAACCGAAATACGTCAGATTTTTCAAAAATTTTTACCACGACTGTCCGTCTTAATTGACCAGTAGATTGAGATAGATGAGATTATTATAGGAGACCCATGACCAATAATGGATTATTAACAACAGAGTTAAAAAAATTTACTAACCTGCCCACTTAGATGCACAAGTGACACATAATCCTCATGGCTGTATATCTCACGAGGATTGTCCGAGCACTGCATCTCCTCTAGAAGAGTGCCTTTCATCTGAGGATACTCTAATGCGGACCACACCTGTAATGTCATAAAATTCTAAAATTGTAACTAATGATCTACTTGAATTGGTAAAACATTTTATTTGCCCAATTGTGCAATAATTACCAACTGATTGGTACAGCAGATAATATTTATGGTTTCAAGTCCCAGCCCAAACACAGATTTGTGTGATGACAACAATCCATTAATATAAATGTTTGCTAAACAGAAACCCAAGAGACATCGACCTATAGCCTGCAGGAAGAGCGGGACTTTGCTAGCGGCGATCATTTGGAAGTAATTCATGTTCAAAATGAAGACTGTTGTCTGTTAGCGCGTGCCATACTTACTTTAATGATTTTCTCGACGCCCGACGAAGCGATCAGACAGTATTGGGGGTTGTATCTCACTTGGTTCACTATTGACCGGTGGCCGTATAGCACTATGTGAGGCGGTTCTACCACCATGTCTGCAATCAAAACAATAAACAGTTCATGCTAAACTATTGATAAAATTTACTGTGTGAACTCTGTGATAAATATCTCAATCATTGGGAGAGAGGACTGGACTGCTTGAAGTCCAGTCTACGACTGCTTCTCCTTTTATTATCTATCTATAAAGTCTCACACCTATACCACATAGGAATAGGCAGCTACTGAGGATTTCCACCAGGTCAGATGAACTTCTTACCCGTAACCCTTCTTGAACAAGCCCGTTTAACAGTTTTGATAAATATAGCAGCGGCGAAAGAAGTTTCGTCTTTGATTTATGAACATAGATCTTATTCCGATATCAAAGTTAAGATTCTCATTGCAGGTTTTAAACATCTACATATATATATCATAGTATTTCCATAGAGAAACTTACCGAAACCGCCCTCATTATCGGGCACCTTCCACATGTACAGATTGAAATCGTCCGAACCGGACATCACATACTCATCGCCCTTGCCGGCGAAACAGCAGCTCTTCATGGTGCACGAGTTGTAGTAGTCCTGGTGGTAGAACTCGGCCACGGGCTCCGGAGACTGCACCGAGTACAGGACGGGCGACAGGCGGCGCCTCAGCGCGAGGATGTGAGTGCCGTTCGAGTTGAAACTCACGCTCATGCTGTTCTGGCAGTTGCCCTTGTTGCCCACGTAGCGGAGAACCGGACTGTAACATACGGTTTGATGTATGATGTCCATCTATTATGGTGCTGTTAACACAAAACTAGTTGCTCTGTGCCTTACAAGTTCAATTCACTGTATGGTCTAGTTGTAATTGTGGCATCTCTACGTCAATCTTTACACCTGGCTGGAGTGGCTTTACACCTTTAAACAGCGGTTACACGGTATGAAAGGGTGGTTTAAATCCAAGGGCGTTTGAATGTCACATGAAATTTTGTATAATACAACTATCTACACTATTTCAATCAACTGTCTATACTGTTTCAAACCGTCGTGCAATACCGTGTAGCATAGCTTTAATGATCTTAAATTCATCCGACAGATGGTTGAGCCATTGAGATTGTACTTGTGCCAATCCACCACAGAGCAATGTGCTTGAAATTGCCCTAGATTTGTTTGCGGTGATGGGTATGGGTTGCCTAAGTTATCAGAAATATCTATTCAACTTACTGTTTAGGGGACCGCAAATCCCAGAGGGCGACGCCGTCCCTCGAGTTCGCCGAGACCAGCACGCCCACCTGCTGCGGATGGAACATCACACCGTGGAAGGCCTTCCTGCTGCGCGATATAACTAACGACTCTGGAATTGACAATTCATACATTAATATTATTTTAAAAACAGAAATATGTATGTTAGTGTTCAGTATTTATATAACACGTAGACAAAGTTCTTCAGGGTATACAAAAAACTGACTGCCTTGCATCATTTGATGTTAGAAATTGTCTGCAATGCCCTGCTATCAAATATCAAATTAAATTGACTGTAACTCACATTGCTCAACACATCAATATTTGCGATACACAATTAGAACATAATGCATTTGTGGCCTCTCTGTGAAAGCGTCTTATGCAAATTATTTTTTTCTGTTTTATTGTTGTTGTATTCCTGTTTTAAGTGTTGTTTTGTATTCTCTTCTTTTTTCATTTATTTATGAACAAAAACACAATACAGGAACATTTATAACTGAAAATAAGTACAAGGGCACAACTTATTCCACATAGAAATATCTTTAAGTGTGCCCGTAACTGGAAAATTGATAAAATCAAGCAAACAGGTTGAGCACACAATTAGATAAAATATAATAAGTATGGCCATTTTAATAAAATCCTGTTTCTGTTTTTGATGTCTGCATGGAATAAACAATTTTGATGTTTCTCACTTCTCAATAATAATGTTTTGCCACAATACATAAATATAAAAAAATTTAAACAAAGGGTGACATCTAATAAGACTCCGTTATATGTACACTAGTGTGCCTACCATTACAACACTAATATAAAAATACAAAGTACTAATGCCTGACCAAGATATGGTTCCTGTATGTGTATAGACTCACCGTGAACAGATTGCCTGGTGTCAAATAACAACAGACGGCAGTCATTCCCGGCAGTGGCTACGACACGCTCATTGAATGGATC
>DWGJ01001883.1:0-17793 GCA_018246895.1 Aspitha aspitha aspitha | reverse complement strand
CAAAAAGTCCAAAGAAATGTCAAAGAATTATTTTTTATTATGGTCGAATTTCGACCAGCAGGCGACCACTAGTAAAAAAAAATACGAAATTTACTATTTTGCAGTTAAATCATCCGATGCATCTGATCAACAAACGAGTACCTAGGTATATTTCGTAGGTAGATTAATAATAGTTACTTGGGCGTGTTTCCCAACCAATATGCTTGAAGAGTAACTGATTGGAGTGGCAACCATACATTAGCCTCCTCCTGTAGAATATTTAAAAGTCAAGGAGTACGGCGGTTTGGAAATATAAATACAATTTCATATTTAAAACACGATTGGCACTTGTATCCGAAAATTATGTAATGTACTGAAGATTTATCAGTAACAATCTTTATATTTTAATGAAAGGATGTAAACTTCGTTATTTTCCTCAATTCATAGACAAAAGGTGCCATGTTGAACTAAGAGTGAACAAGTCTAGAGAGGCCTCAGATACTAGACTTCGATGCGTATTAGTTGTGACGTATGTACTCGTAGTATATCTTTGACCTTCATTACGGTGAGATATTTTGTCCAAAAACCAATGCACAAAATGTAGGGTATTTTCTTATTCACACGAACATAATTTGTATACGTGAAAAATATCTACCTGCATAGAAAAATGACTTTAATTCGTATAGTGACGTGCTAAAATATAGGTCAAGTGCCTTTGGTGTGTACTATGGTAAGTGGTGTATACCTACGGTTTATAATATATGAAGGTAGGACGGAGAGTGGCATCGTGAGAAGTGCGTAATATATCTAAAGGAGAGCTACAAAATTAGGTGAATTAGTTGAATCTATGTAGCTGAGATTAGTCAGTATAACCTCAGCCTGTTTCATGAGTGAAAACACACATTTTTCCCGATTTCCTTCTCTCTAATGACAATGAATAAGTACATAGCCTCTATATCCACTTAAGTTAATAAAAATAAAATGTATTGATGCAAGTATGTAGGTATCTTTAACGTAATGATGAAAGAGTACACAGACAATATAAACACGAAAAGTGAAAACAAATAAAACCGTGCGTGACGATTGATTACAACTTCTAATGTATTGATCATGTTTTTAAATAAATAATGAAAGGTCATTTCAGTCCTCGTTCGTAATGATTCCGTTAACTTAGCCCGTAAAGTTTCTTTTTTTATTACAAAATATTTGAGAAAGGGATTTCTCTAAATTATTAATAATATCTAATGGATAAGTATATGGAAAAACTTACACACACAATATTATTTGATTATTTTAATTTAGTGAAAATATGATTCGATTTATTTTGTTTGTCAAATGCAATACCTTTCTTCGTAAGTCGGTAGGGTAAGAAAAGGGTTCATAGTATGGCAGGGACATACTCTTACGACCCCCGAGGGTATCACTGCGTGTGTAGTCAGCCAACACTTTTTATTTCACTTTTTTACTCTCGATGCTATCAGCGAATGTACTATTTATTGCTTTGTATCAAGTATTGGTAGGTACTTTTCTACAGGAAAATATTGAGCTATAGGTGTTAGTTTACATTGCCAATATAAGTTTGTGATCTACTTATTGAAAGTATAGCGTATAAAGAACTCTCTGTTAAGACAAAGAAATTCAGGTAAGTATGCGTAAAAAATAAATACTAAATTATTCATAAACAATTAAAGATATTTTAATTCATTATTTTAAAATGCGCGTACAGTGCTCCTTACTACATTTACAGATCTAGAGTTGTACATCTCACTGTAAGTACAACCATTACCAAGAAATACATCGTCGTTATAACTGTCTGTAATAATTGTAGTAATAATGTCGGCCAAAACTACATACGTAAGTTCGACTATTGCGAGAACACCTAAAGTGTAAATCTGGAAGCAGGAGAGACATTGGAATGTAAATTATAAATGAGCCGCGCAAATGGGTCGAATCAATGTGTGTACAGGCAGGTCACCGTGCCGGCATATCTACTTGACCTTTCGGGCAAAAACTCATACCTATCTAAAACTTTCCCATTTTTGATCGAATTTCAACTTCTTAACATTAATCTGAAAACTAATGTTAACGATCTCCGTAAATTCTTCGTCTAATTTATTTACTGTTTCTTAATTACCTGAGGAGTTTTACATAGGTATATCTGAACCATAAATTTCTCAGAGAATATTGTAAGTGTAACGACTAACGATACGCTTAATAAAAGTTTAGGGAGTTGTTTCTACTTTTTTGGTCCGCCTAATATGTACATATACATAGTAGTACAGATTTGGACGAACGAATTTTCGTTTTTAACAGTGTACGAGTATTATGTTAGTTATATTTACACTATTCTTATTATTCTATTCAACTTAGTCTTAATCGCGTTTTCGTAGTATACATATTTTTACTTCATTTGTAATTTGCAGCGAAACTTGGATTACCAGCAGACTATTCCTATATAACTATCTATTTAGTTGATTATAAAATGTAATCATTACAAACAAATCTTGTAAGGATAAATCTTAACACAAAAGGACAGATTTTTATATAAATTTCGGCTAATTGCGATGAGAAAATATTTTGACACAATATTATTCAAAATCTTTCGGATTTGTTATCGTGAAGCAGCGGGCGCAAAACGTCATACATAATACATAATCCGTACACCGGCCACGTAGGGCATATCTCTCTGGCACGCGCAATGCATAACTATACGCTACATGTCTTTATGGCGCTAATAATATAACGATACAAATGGACATAAAAGCACCGCAATTTTTTTAATTTACAATACCTCATAATCTTCTTTTAGCACGCCCATTTACAAACGGTTTTTTTGCTTTTTTACGCAATGCAAGCCGACGCGACGGGTTGGCGGCAGTCACACCGTCGCAAGGGCCTGTTGTCGGCCATGATCACCTGCAACCAACCTCCCGTAGAACTCTAGGAATTGGACATTTAATGTATTAATAATAGTATTAGTTAGTTCATATGAATTAATAATAAGTCTATAGGAATAGGACTGTTACTATGTACCTATTATAAGTCTAATCAGTAAGTGTTTCTTAGCTTCTGTGCTATTCATACGTCGCCTCACGTATATTTATTTATACGTGGTACCCGCACTCTTCACAGCGAAACACAAATTGTTTCAAAAACTGTTGAACGGTAGAAATAGGCTTACCGGTAGTAGGTATAGGTATTTCCCCGGGTGAACCATATGACAGACCGACTTGTACAAGTAACCTCGAATTGAAGCGTATTAATATGATTGTACATAAAATAGAAACGTTGTTTGATTATTAGCAATCGGTTTAAAGATGAACTCTAAATTCTAGAGAGGACTGCTCTTTATTCAGGACATTAACATTCCTGGCCACGATTTCTCTTACGTTCATTTAAAATTTAAATGTAGTTTGGGGATCTGCACCAACAATATAATTAAATTGTCTATACTGCAAAATTATAACCTAATTGAAAATAGAAAAGTGTAAGATTAAAATTTTAATACAATCAAATTCGTAATTCATCGTAATCATAAATTACATATCCATACGAACAAATTTTAGCTAGGTCGGTATTTGTTCCTAGGTATCTTGTTTCGTATATTATACCCATATATCTTAATGAAGATCCAACTACAATCCTAGATATTCAAATACTCAATTTGAACATATTTCCATAATTTACTTTCGTGATTTTCGTCTAATAAATTGAAAGTGATTTCGGTGACAATCGCATTCCGTGAAATAGAGAACGGCGCACGAGATACTTAATTAACAGTTCTATTCAGTAAATTATAAAATCATGATAGCATTGATTGTTAGATGTTTTGTACCGTTACGTACCAAGTGAAAAGTTGCATAGTAGCGGTTAACTCGTAAAACGTGCAAATCATAAAACCGGCGAGAATGGTTTATGGCACGCAACGAAGATACGAGGTTTTTCACGTAGTGCCTCCGTTTCTCTAGATTGCACATTATATTTTACCGCCATTTTCCTAGATTCACGTGAGCGAACCGTTCACACTGAACCTCAAGATATCGTTACGTGCCCCTTCGATTAATGGAACGTCTGTTAGTTTTTCTGAGCTGATGATGATTGCTTTTTCTTTATTATATTTTTGCACTTTGACAGTCTTACATTTTAATTCAGCATAGTTATAGTTAGTATAAATTTAATTAGATGCCGTTGTAACTTGTACAAAATTCCTCTTAAGCATTAATTTACCAACCGCTGTTTCAATCCACTGTTTAAAAACCCTAGACCGTATAATATATATGTATGTACCTAGCATGAAAAATAACATTTGAAAACAAGTATTAAAATTTCTATTTAAGAAATTACCCTCATTTCACTTCCGCTGAACTAGTTCAAACAACACGATGTTATCGTAAACCTTGAACCTCCATAAACGTACCCAAACGAGGATATGATGCAACCGTAACTTTTTATACAATCAAAACATGTCAACTTTATTTCGAAGTAGAAAGGGTTAATAGTTATTTGTAACATTGTCTACATCAGTGAAACGACTTTAATATTTCTCCCGATCACAAAAATAGCGGTAGGGTAGGGCAATTTGTAAAAAACATGAGTCCGGTATACAACAACAAGACACTTACCTGATGATGGGATTGACGCGATTTGTGAGGTAGATACTACGTATGTATGTACGAGAAATTTTCCATATACTGTCGTGTATCTCAATGTCATTATTTATTCTCCAAAACAAATTCCTTCTGTACATAATTGTTGACACAAAAAATAAATTAAAATGTTATAGGTACATAGTTTACAAGCTCCATTATGTCACGTTCACATGTATCTAATCTCTAAATGTATAAAACGTATAATGGAAGCGTGTTTATTGCATTACGTATTGATTGTTATAAGCGTCATATCCAAAATACGCCTAAAACCTGTAGTAAGTAGGTAATGCGCGAGGTCAGGAGTATTCGAGTTTAGAAATAATTTGGAAGTTTCCGAAAAGTGCTAGCATCTTATATAGGTCACCTTTAAATTTCAAACGTTTATACTAGAGCACTGCACTGAACTATAATTCCATGCCATCCCGAAAATTGCCACGATGGTTGCACCGTGCGCCCCTGATTATAAACATATTGCTGGAGAGATCAGCGTTGTTATTCTTAATTGACACAACTTATATTTTATATTATAAACTGTTAATACAATAAATATTTTTTCTTTACGATAGCATTGTAATTTTTTTAAATGGTTATTTTATCTTTTTTTACTTTTCTTTTTAATTAACCCTACCCCACTTTGTCGCCTTCACCCAGGGCCGCCTAGAAGGCAATGTCACTTTTAGTTTCTAGGATGTTGGATAAACAAATAAAAAGAAATAAATATGTCAATTATGATATACGTTAAATGATATAAAATGATGCTTCAGGTCGCGGCTACACAGAAGTACGAGTGGAGCTGCAGATGGAGCGGTGGGCGGCGCGCGGCGGCTCGGTGCGGCTGCGCTGCGCACACGACGTGCCGCCGCACCTTCTTGACAAAGTGGTTTTCCTGCGACACGGCACCAAGATCTTCCAGTACATCAGAGACAGGAAACCGCCTTACAGGAACTTCACCACACCCGGTGCCGTACTCAACGTAAGTCGTTGCTTCTAAAATGCTGTAATCGAAATCTAAATAGACAGAAGACATCTAAAAGAGATTGGCGCCTTAATCACTTTTGTTAGTCATTAAAATGGCACATCTACAGAAACAGTATTCTTTCTTGGGATATGAAGTCATCGGTCGATCACAAAGGCCGAACCACAATCGTCTGATCCCAATTTACTTAGAACCGGTGCTTTTGAACCAGACACCTGATAAACTATATACCAGATACTACATATATACCATATAGACACTGACCCAACGGGCCAGTTAAATTATCAATACTCATATCACTTATTGATGGTGCAATAAACGTAGTATGGCTTAAAAATCGGCTCAACAGGAATTGCATCCTATAGAAATCTTGAGTATAACGTGACTCATCTCCAAAGTGCTCACATTATACGAGGCGGGATATAATTTATTTTGATATCTTAAAAATCCTGAAAAGTAACGGAATCAAATCGCATGCAGAAGTGATAGCCACAGTCAGGATAGCCAATATTCGCTAGCTACATAAATTTTAAATTTTACCTACCATTCTACTAGTTATATAGCTTGCTCGAATTTATCGACTGATCGAATCGCTTTCTTAAAAATGTATCAGCCCGTTCACAACAGTAGCATAAATTTAGAATATTGACGTGTTTCTAAATACGTAGGTATATGAGACGTCGACAACCCGTTCTGGAAATAGGTAGAACCGAAAGTGATATATAATATTTTTACACGAAACGGGAAGGGACCGAGGCTAATTTATCTTCTTTCTCAATCATCTCACTTCTACTTCTCACACTACTGTATTTTTTTACTTTTTTTTAACATTTGCAGCGCAGTATTTAGTTTCTATCCACTTATCTAAGTTCTAAATACCTATTTAAATAAAATTGAAGTGTATGTTTGTAATATAAAAATAATAGCTTTTAAATGGGTACATAACAAATACGCAACTTTAAAAATTGTCGTCTGTCTGACTTTCAGCTGCCAATGGCCGATGTTATAAGGAGTTGGGCTACTTTTATTGATGATGTATTATAATTAATTCATAACTAAAAACAGTACACCAAATCGGCGGGCGCAGCTAGTAATTAAATTAAAGCAAGGCGTATATCAACGACTGCTTGGTTGTTCAACTTGACGTAGCCGGTTCTCACTATTGGAATTTTCCGGATAAGCAGAGCTAAGCTTAAAATGCTCATTAGATCCCTTCAAACGGTCCGGTCAATCAAGTTCCCGGCTTGCAGATTCCACTTTGCCTACAAACGCGCTGCTATGTACGAACACACCTTAAAAGCCCGTGCATGGACCGAGTAATGGCCCGGTTGAAGTTAATTTTCCGGGTCAACGTTGCTTGTAGGATAACCATTAATCTACAATTTAATATGTACCCTTCATTACTTTTGAAGTATATAATAAACTAGGAAAAAACTCCATTACGAATTTCTACAATCTTGAATTTAGTAACTGGCCTCGCTTTTTAATTATTTGTTACATTCCATTTATTTCTTTGTATTTCATATATAAATAAAAATATTAAAATCATATATTTCAAAAAAGTCCTATAAACACTTGTCGCATTATTAATAACGATATGTATTCTTAGACTTAAGTGAAATAAAGTGACTTGCAAAATCATGCAGGTCTTGAACTTACCGAGTACAGTTGGTCACCTCTAAAGTAAGTTTCCCTCGACGTCTATACGACATTTAGCAGTATAGTGGCCTTAATGAATTAAGCGTTCCTGTTGGCAACTTTCTGAAATTTCTAAGTATTTTAGCGACTGCCGCCGCTGCAGTACCAAGTGCTCTACAACTGTAATAAATAATGTAACGGCGCAGACCAAAACGTAGAATTCCTGATCATTTACTGGTATTGTTACATTCAGATTTCATTATCTTTCGTTGCTTTTATCATACAGCTAACGCAATAATACGTATTTTACGCTATTTGTTAATATAAAGAGTTAATTATCTATTTTTCTTTCGGCACATTAAAAAATCAGCATCTTTCTATGTATAAATTTGAAATGTGTATGTAAGCTGTGAACTGTGTTAGAAACACTCGCATAGTTTTTATTAAATTAAATTTTAAAGAAACTCATCGCATCATTCATTAATTCAGATATATGAGACAAATAATAATATGCAACAAACATGTAATGCAATGTAAAATAAAATTAATCCAGGCGAGGGCTACAGAGAAATAATACGAGTTTGCAAAAAAAAGTAAAGAAATGCAATGCAAAAGCACATTTAAATTAATTCGGTGTACCTTACATTTCATTGCATGCACATGACTCATTTGCGCGAGGAGGGCGTAACAGGTCGACCTCGCTTCCAGGTCAATCCAGGCTGCAAACATGTATAAAAGTGTGCTTTTTGCTATTATCATATGTTCTGTGATTGTGTAGTATAGGGATTGATATTGAGATTATTATTACTTGTGACTTAACGTACTCACCTAGCTCACTACACACATACAGTCCATATATTTCAATATCTTAGTGCTCCGTGAGCGAACTGTTCTACAGAATAATATGAAGCCAAAATTTTCTTTGTTAATTTGAATAAGCAAAATGACCTTTGAAATATAAAAATTCGTTATACATTTATATTGATAAGCCATTCTTTTTTTCAAATTGGCGTAATTGTCATTGACGTTGGTTTTCACATTTATTTGTTGTGCCCCACGGTTTCACCGGCGTTGATTAGAGAACAATCTATTAAAAACATATTTTAAGAACGTCACGTTATGATTACGATAAAAAATTACATGGAAAACGGAAGAATAATGAATTTTTTTGTTGCTGCTCCACTCCTACTAGTCATAGCGTGATGTTATGTAGCCTATAGCCTTCCTCAATAAATGGACTATTCAACATAAAAAATATTTTTCAATTCGAACCAGTCATTTCTAAGATTAGCACCAACCAAACAAACTCTTCAGGTTTATAACATTAGTATAGACATAATCTCTTATGTATATATGAAAATCCCGTGTCACGATGTTCGTTTGCGCTAATCTCTGAAACAGCGGAAACGATTTCAATGAAATTTTGTACATATCTATTATTTGATCCAACTTAAAAGATAGGATAGTTTTTATAAAATAAATATATAATAAATGTCAATTGCCAATAAATTTTTACATAAAATAAATTTCTGACCGCACGATATTTGACAATATATGATATGACATGTATAACCACGGCAACGCGTGGTCAGGTCCACTAGTATAATTATATATATTTATGTATATACAGAGATTATTTCATACCGTTCCCTTGCTACGCCGTAGCCGGGACACAATAAAAAGAAATATGAAGTCTCGTAGCAGTGACGGGCTACGAGTAACACACCGCCAACATCCTACAGTCAAGCAAAAACAATGAATATAAGTAGTAACATTAGATACACATTTTCAAATGTCTTTGAATGAAATCAAACTTTGAATATCTTGATAAATTTATGATTGGAATTATTTTGTCACGGAATTTGTGAAAATTTAATAAGCGTAGGTCACGACAATTTTTTTCCCATCTGTTACTACATCGTATTTAGTAAGGAACGTTCGAGCACGAAAGTATATATATATCTAAATGAAATTCCGTTTCCAGATCGCGCTCGCCACGGAGAACTCAATAATCCTGCAGAACTTGGATTTTGCAGCGAGCGGCAGCTATTCGTGCGAGGTCTCCCTTGACACGCCCATCTACACGAAGGCGTCGAGTGAAAAACAGC
The DNA here is from genome assembly GCA_018246895.1 of Aspitha aspitha aspitha. NCBI lineage: Eukaryota > Metazoa > Arthropoda > Insecta > Lepidoptera > Hesperiidae > Aspitha > Aspitha aspitha. The sequence continues at coordinate 8,443 of DWGJ01001883.1, read as the reverse complement.
TAACCGTGTTCCGTACGTTCGTTATTCTAATATTTTATGTACGTCTACTATGCCCCAGAGTCAACTCGTAATTTTAACGCCATGTAGTGGAAAACGTAGAAGAGCCAGCTGCAAAAATACAATCGTTTTGTTAACATCTTACATGAATAGTTATAAACATTTAAAATATGATTATTAAATAATTTAATATGATTGATATTTTTTTTATTGTACGTATTATGTACAATTAAGAATTGTCTACAACAACAATAATAATTGGGAAAATTCTAAGCACAGTTGTCTCATTTCAAATAAGGCAATTAAATAACTATTTTACGGTGACCAGACAGCTGATAAACCTACATATGCATAATATGTACATATTTTTTTATGTAATACTTACAAGGATATTTTTATTACGCTCAAATAGAAACAGAACAATGAAATGTGCTCATTACATACATCGATGTTTATCACGGGTAGAATCGAACCCACGACCCCCGGTTTAGCAGTCTGGGTCTGTAATCACTAGACCAAGAGCCGGTCAAATATTATGACAATTGAATTTACAAAGAAAATAAAAAAACAAGGTAGGTATATACATTTAATAAACGTGATAAATTTTTATATTTTCATTCATCGGCTTTGTGCGCCCCTCAGGCTGTGGTAGGCTGGGAGAGAACAAAGCCGGGAGAAAAAATAAAAAGAAGGGAAAAAATGTCAACAAAATATGTTACAGGATTTTTTTTGTAAAATGGTCGTGATAAATAGATTGTGAGAACAGTTGGCATCGCTTACATCTTCACTTAAAAAAAAGCAAAAAGTAGCTAATACTTTGTAGTACGTATACGTACCAATAAAATATTCTACAGAATTATTTTCTGTTGAATAAGCGGTTCCATTGCTTCCTATTAATGTGTAACCACGATGGTGTAGGAGCATATTATTTATTCATTAGCATAAATTATAATTCCTTCCGGGGCATTAACTATTCAGCGGGGTGGCCGTCAACATAATTAGAGCGATCGTTCCGTCACTGTCCCATGGACTTGCGTGGACACCACCTGCTCAAGTAATTGTTTTTCGCCTCAATGATATGCGTATACATATATAATATGTATATATAAATGTATAAATAAATATGCGTATATATAAATATCGTAATTTAGAATTCAATTTTACATTACTACCGCATAAGTCAAAAGGAGCAAGTCATATGAATTGTGATTTTTTTATATTCATTTTATGGGGATGTATGTAGATAGCAACTTAATGATTTGAACAAAAATTCTGTTTTAAAAATACAAAATTTGTAGTCACCAACTGTTAACCGCATTTATACATACTTACTATAAAAGCATTATTGGAAAAATCCATTTTTATAGACAGTTTTTCTATAAAAGTAACAAACAAGCACATAGGTACACTGCTACACTATACCTCAAGAAAGGGTTGTTAGAGCTCTTCGCTCACGTTAAACTCTACTGAAAATAATTTGCTTTCGATATAGGAATTGTGTTTACATAACTATAGTATACGTGAAACCTGCCTCCCTAACCTAACTCGATCTCTGCATTTCTAAAATTTAATGTGCTGATAAATTTAATAACTATGGACTAGAAAACTAATCTAGTTATAGAAATACTTAATTTTCAGTTTAACACAACTTTATAGAAATAATAATAACAATTCATACATAGATTTTTTTTTATTATAAGTATTCGAAAACAGATTTTAACAAACATTGCAAAGGTCCCTTTAATAGGTTACAAGAAAGGCGAGATTTAAATCAGAGCAAATATGCAATTTAGACAGCGTAAAGAAATATCCATTTCACGAGAAAAATGTTTCTCAAATACGGCGACTTAGAGTGTGCTTATTTGCGGAAGAGATGTTGCAATGGTTTATTTAGATGCTTCGATCATTTATCAACGCTGGGTCTACTAACAAATAATACAGGCTGCTTTTTATAGAATAATTCATTTTCAGTCATTCATTCATTTTATAGAATAATTCATTGCAGCAAGCGAATAAAATTTACTAAATTTATCTAACATTATAATGTTGTGGCACTTCTAATGTATTAGATAAGCACTTTAAGTAGTCCATTATCATTATCATTGTGTTTTATATACTCCATATTAATAGCATGTTAATATAGGTATAGTATCAAATTATTAGTATAATTTTATAGTAAAAGCATTGTCATCACCTATGTACTCCTAGTTACCTAATTTGAGAAAAGCGCGACAAAGCACGTAATTTAATAAACTAATAACATTACTAAAATTGTATTACAAATCAAAATTTCTACCACACTTGTCTTTTTTCCAAATAGTATGTATAATCTCGGCGCCAAAGATTTATTACTAGCAATAATAATAGTAACTGGAGTCATTCCATGCACAGTTATCCGTTTCCAAATTAGGCAATTGTATGCCTGTGTATGGTAATCAGACAGGTAGTAAACATACATATATACATAAGATACAATACTTGTATAGATATTTTTTTGCTAATTTGACATTAGAAAAACTATTTGTAATACCTAACAGTTCTATAATTTACTCTATAATTTTTTACAACTGGCTGTGAAATCGCGCTACCTTCAAATTTTTTAATGGCGACGTTATACTATAATTATTTTTATTAATAATAAATTATAGGTAACTTTAAAAGGCGAGTTGTTAGTTTCTCTGGCGGCGATCTTTTACATCGTAATAAAATCATTAATCACCGACCGCGGCGTAATTGTGGAATGGGTGTATTTTGAATGGAATATTCTTTAAGACAAATATCAGGGTTCAGGAGCCATTAAAGCAGAAAACGTAATGCTTAGTAAGCAAATTTCCAGCTAGAACTTCAAATAACACAAACAGCCGGGTACTGAAAATAGGTTAATTAATAAATTACATTAGTTTTCTGTGTTTTTATATGCTTTAAGAAAATCAATGGTTGAAGGTAGATCCCGGTATTTGACAGCGGAATGACCATCGCCACACTTGTTAAATTAATAAAAACATTAACATTTGTATAGACCGATTGGGAGATATCGGACACAGAGATTCAACTAAATACTTACGAATAGTAACTCAACATACCTCAAGAAACTGGCGAACGGTTAAGTCACTGCATCACATTAGAGTGAATGATTTTCCGAGATATGACATTTTTAATCCATTACGAACGGGATTTTTAATGCACAAAGTGATAAGCCCACCGGCAGAGATGCGACTTATTTAAGATACAAGTATCTGTATTGCAAATACAAGATACAAATACGTATTTCCATCTTATATCTAAAATACTTTTTTTAAATTCACCGTGTATCTTGTTTTTAAATATACTCGTTCTGTATCTTAGTATTTTACAAATACTATTTCTGATAATATAATTTTAAAATATATGACAATTTAAAAATATAAAAAATATGACAACAATCTATGCTGACATTTATAAAATAAATGCGTAGAACTGATCGTGCCGTTATTTGTCCGAGATCAAATTGATAGATGGCGACTCTTTCTTTCCACAAACGTCATCGTCTATGACTCTTCTTTTGGGGGTATGGTTATGACGCCTTATCGAAGAATAATAGGTGATAAAAATGTTTGACAAACTAGTTTTACTTAGGTCTTTTACTTAAAATTGTAACATTTTGTCTTGCGTTCAACGCTATGTAAAAAAGAAACTTAAATATCTTCAAATCTTGTTTTCTTATAAAGGTATTTTATCTTTAAGAGGTATTTAAAATATACCTATTTTGTATCTAGTATTTCAGATACCAATCTCGAAAGTATTTTGTATCTGGTATCTGAAATACTGAATTTAAAAGCATCTTGCATTTTGTATTCGAGATACTTCGTACATGGTATTTTGTAGGTACATCACTGCCCACCGACAATATTAATCAAGAAGATAGTGGCTGTTGAATATGAGATATAAACTTTTAATCTGGAGCATAACTGTTATCAATACCTACACATACAATGCGACATACATACGCATTATAATGATGATTAGATAAGAGTCCTAACCATTTTCATTTGTTTAATTAATCACATGCGTTGCTGATGTCATAGCGTGCTATTGATTATGTCGTACTTGTATTATTTGTATGTATGTGTTAGTTGGAAACAACGACAAGCGATGATTAAAACATACCAAATTACAATTATGAACAAGCTGCGCCGAAATGATGAACATTGCAATTGCAGTCAGCATTAACATAGATTTTCCGGATCCGTAACTATGTGGTAGATTATTATTACGCCATTAGATTCGATTAATTTCTCCACCTCCTTTTACTTTATAGAAATGTAATACATTTGTGTAAAAAAATTACGACCTTACAGGGCTAGAAAAGTCAATTTACTGTTTTATAAATAAATGTTTAAAATTCTTTTTAAGATTTTTTATATCTGATGAGCATGTTAGTTATTATTATACCTATACGATTAATGTCTTTATAACAAATAAAAATATTTTTTTTTGTGATTTCGTACACCGGAAAATGCATCACTAAAATTTACACACATGACATTTTGTATATATGTAGCTTCATAGTGATTGCTTGACATCTATTTAAAACGACAAATTTTACTTGAAAGCGAATAATATGGGAGAAAGGACAATATCTTTTGCAAACAGCGAGAAATTTCGTAAAGTAAGATTAATCACCGTTGGACGGATGAGAAATAAATTCATAATATTAAAACATCCCGCTATTTTTCAGTACACGCTTTTAAAACGAAATACTTGGATTTCTTATTAAATTTTTCTATTGGCTACAGCAGTATTTTTATACAAAAGTATAATTTAAAATCAAACGAACTTTAAGTGAAGTTCGATTGAAATTATGTGAGCAAATTCAATTCTAGTGATTTATGGTAATTAGATTATTATCATTTTGAGTCATTATTTGAATTCTGGTTCCTAGTTCTTCTAATATTGAAATATTTATAACGTCTTAGTAATTGCAGTTTGCTAAAATTTTTGAAATTTACTAAATATCATGTATCCGAAGAATCCACAATAAGTACAACATCAAATACAAGCGATACGATACACCTGCATATGTATAACTAATGCTTACAATATTTAAAAAATAACGGTATTAAAAGTACCACCTAAAACTACAATATTGCGAAAATGAAAAATTTCCGGTCAAGTAACCTATTTTTTTTTGTATTGTCGATGACTTACGTACTTAGTTCAAACTCATATATAATGACATTTTCTTTAATTTAAGGAAGAGTAATATGTATAATAACTTGTATAATCCTTAGAACCTCAGAAACATCACCCTCGAATTGACTTCCCTACACGCTACCTTAGCTTTGGGGAAACGCTTCGAGTCAACTGCACCACAGCACCCTCACTCCCAGCCCCGCACATCACCTGGTTTATCAATGGAATGAAGGTAAATATACCATACCAGTACCAGGGCCTACCTACTAATAAGATACATTCCTCACAAATGAAAATGATAAATTTTTGTTACGTTATTTTATTTTATAACTATAGGAATACGAATTTTGATATGCTCGTATGTGACAAGACATTTCTACGTGTGAGTTCTCTAATCTAACAGCCGCTTCAGAAGAATCTGCTTCAATATTTTGACAACTAGTGTACCCATCTACTGTCCTTTCCGGACGCTTTTTGCGGTTACGCGCACAAACAAACGAAGTGTGTCTGTATATGCCGAAGGTATGGCGTCGAACCCGCTCGTAATATTTTCTAAGTAACCTGTAACACACAAGGCGATAAATTTTAAACCTCCTGTGTACATCTGTGTAATTTTCAGACTTCAAAGAAAAAAGGAAACATTGTTTCAGATGGACGAACTAGCAGCCCATTCGCATAAGTACCGGGTATCGACGAATGAGAGGAGCGGTAGACGGTTGCAGCGAGTTTTCAATCAGCCAGAAATCACGGGAACCTCCCCACCCCCAGTACTAGCCTTGACTCACGTGTCACATATAGCTACAAGGCTTCCGGGGTGCAGTCTCAAAGAAAATCAAGTACATAATAGTTCACTTGAGTACTATCTTTATTATCAGTTGCAGTATCTTTGTTCTCCTTAACTATCCGTATTTCTTAGCCACCACTTGGATTGCGTTGGATTTTAGTGACTGTTACCAGCCTCTTGACGTTTATTAACCAATTCAATCAAATAATCTGCAATCGCATAATAAATTCTACGTCTATAAGTTGTATACTATGAATCTAATGGGAAAAACTCATGCGTGCAAATCGTTAGATATTATGAACACCTACATACAGGCTGAGAATTTTTATAGTGTGTAATTTACAACCACCATTATTACACCCATAGGTCTCATAAGAGACTAGCTTTTTACAATTAAACCGACGTGTCCCGACACCTACAACTAATAACAGATGGAACGTGAACGTGTAAAACTTAAGCCATGGCGCATTTGTCGTTGTGACGGAATCTTAAATAAACTGCAAGTGTTCTTTTACAGATGGCTGAAATGAAAGAACCAGAAGAATCCAACGATATACTAAGTTCCAGCCGTCACAAAGGTCGCCGACCAAATCGTAGTCGTGACCTTTATGTTACAGTTTCAGAGTTGCAACTGGTCGCAACTGGAAGATTAGAAGTTACCTGCGTTAGCACAATACCCGAATTTCGTAGCATAGAAGATAAGTTTGCGGACGTCAGAAATGACACAGTTATAGGTAAAAGTTAGACAACACGTATCAGGAAAAAATCATTCTATTACCTAGAGTGTTATATTCATAGTCATCAAAATTTTTTTCTACAATTTTAAATCCACCAGTCGCGAAGTCGTTATACACGAACACTGACGTTTCGAAGAATAACAAGCAAAGCTCTTTCCATGGCTCGTTGAGCTCGGTACCATATGTGATCGCCTCAATATTTTCGAAGTTAGACTTATCCATTTGGATCATATGATCCAGGTAAATATACTCGACAATAACGTCCAAAGAAATGCAATTAACAATAATTGCTTCGGTTGTGACATTGAACGTTAGATTATAATTTTAGTTGTATCCATATACTTCTTAAGACTCGTCAAAGGGTTTAAAATTATGCTAATGCTAATCTAATAACTTTGCTAATAAAACATGTCTTTAATTATTATTAGTAGTAGGTATACTCTTTAATTGGTGTTTTTTCAGTGGATGTCATTCGCCCATCAACTTACTCGCAAGCGTCTACAAACCTGACTACTGTTGGTTCGAACACATCGAGAGCAAGCAGAAGCATACCAAGTTTATTGATTATATTAATATTAATTGATTGTTACAAACTTGTTTGATACTCATTTTATAATAGGTATGATTATTACTTTTTAATATAAACATTTACGTTTATTAAACGGGCTGTGATAAAAATATTACATGATCACCGAATTTTTTTATTGTGTCGATTATTATTATCACACAGCTTCAACATATTTACTTCGATCATAATGTATAATATATGGCAGAAACAATTAGGCATTTTAGCCTGGCGAATGCGAATAGTCAGTTAAAATTATCATCGTTCCATAAGCCGCCACAACGAATACAAATATTGAATTTAAACTGTATGCCCTGGTAACATGTGCCTACCTAGTAGTCGAAAGTTATTATTTAGAAATAAATTTATTTACATTGCGGCTTATAAGACCCAAGTTTAGCGCAACTTCTATTAAACTTGAATCAACGTTACAATCCTCCATCCGTCCTTGTCGTAATAAGATGGCGTGTGCTAAGCCAGTTGAAGGCACACCTTGATATATTAAGCTCAAAAACTTGGGCATTTGTAGCTAAAGGATGGGAATACGGAAGTTAAATCTATTACCATTGGTACATTGGAATAGGTACAGCCTTGAAACAGTATTGAGTAGTAATAATTACATCAATGTCAAATGGTTTTGTTTGAAATTCTTTACATTACGTAGTATTATTTTGAACATTTGTACGTACACGTTAACGTATAGTTACTGTAGATAGGATGAAAGAATAGTAATTCCGAATACTGCAATCTTTTGTACCTACCTAAAATCAGTAATAATACAGATAATTTGGTTGTCATTTGTACAAATGTAACAACAAGTTGTTGAAAAAAATCGCTCTTATTGGATGTCTAATCAGAAAAGAAAAAAGGATCAGCTTATTTAAAAAAAAAGATAGGTAGTAATTGCATATCAAACGAGCTCTTAAACTTTCAACTAATTTTATCCTATTTTGTCATAAATCTGTTAAGGTAGATTTAGTTCGATCGGAAGATATTAGAAAACGACCAAAACGATAGGGAAAGCGTAGCGGGCACGTCATAGTCGACACATCGCTGCTTTTCATGAATACTCACACAACTCAAAATTCATATTTTACAGAGTAGCTATTTGAAAATTAAACAAAATCAAACAATATTGTAAAAAATAACCAATCACAAAACGACATTTTTGCGCGACATTATGCCGCT
>DWGJ01001882.1:0-17794 GCA_018246895.1 Aspitha aspitha aspitha | reverse complement strand
TTCAGAAATTGATTTTATGTAAAAATTTATTGACAATTGACATTTATTATTTATTTATTTTATAAAAACTATCCTATTTTTTAAGTTGGACCAAATAATAGATATCTACAAAATTTCATTGAAATCGATAAAGTGGTTTCCGAGATTTTAGCAAACGAACATCGTGGCACAGGTTTTTATATGTATAAAAGATAGCAAATTGGCAAATGACAAATATTATGTAGGTAATTAATATCTACCTTCTGCAGTTATACTGACATATGTACTAACTGAATATTAGGCTAATGGTACCCACTCCCTATTCCGGCAGTTTTGGGATTTTACTGCATCATCATTAGAGGTAACCCTTGTAAAGAGATGAACCATAAAAAAGGGTTCGAAATTCTATGTCCTGTCCCTGTTGTCTTGTTACGAACAAATTTATTTCTACCAGCTAATATTCTATCTAACAGTTAGATTTAAAGAAGCAGTTCGACGAAGGCGATACAACTAATTACCAGACGAACGGCGAGTTCGACCTGGTGAGCTTTGAAGCGATCAGACACAACCAGTACTACTCCTGTTGCGTAGAGCCCTATCCCGACATCACGTACATCATCAAGCTCAGGAGAAGGCCAATGTTTTACGTCTTCAACTTAATTTTACCGTGTCTCCTCATTAACGGAATCGGTAAGAATAATAAAATACATACCTTATACATACTATAGTTACAATTTTTACAATGGAGTAAACATATTACTTGAAAGGTGATGGATTTCTTTGCAAAAATCCTTTGTTTTCAGCCCTCCTTGTATTCTATGTGCCATCGGAATCAGGTGAAAAGGTGACTCTGGGAATAAGCGCTCTGCTCTCAATGACAGTATTTCTGATGACTATACGGGATACGCTACCACCAACTGAGAAAACTCCGCTAATAAGTAAGCTAATCTCATTCACTCTTATACAAATATGAAAAGAGCATACAAGTGATGTGTATCAGTTCAAAATAAAATTTGAGTTATTTTTATAATACTTTAAATATAATGTATAAAGATATATAACTTTGTTGCAGGCTTATATTATGGTGTTAGTACGTGCTTAGTATCGTTCTCGGCGTCGCTGTCTGTCGTAACTCTCAACATATCTTACAGGCAAGTTCTATTATTATTTGTAATTTAATAACATTAATTGCATCAAGTTTTCGTCTGAAACTTTTTCGCAACACATTTTTTCGAGCCCTATGGAAAGCGATGAGGTAGCCTACGAGCTGACTCGCTTGTTTTAAATAAGAGAGATATAGTAATCTTATAATTGTGAGGTAAACAAAGCAGCTCATAAGAATAATTCTGAGTCAAATATGTCGCGTTTACTTTCGCTCTCATTAGCAGCTAACGTACGGATACGGAATAGTTAAGCAGACTATTGGTAGCGACAAGTGTTGATGTTTGTCTGTATATCGATTCTCTTGCAACAGTGCCTAACGTAATTTCATTACAGTAACTACGTTTCTGGCACAGATTTCATTACCAAGTATTCTATTTTATTATCCATTTTCAAGTTAATTGAATCTATAACAGCTTCGAGGAAGCCTGCTTAGAGCAAGTGATTTAATCGAGTTTTAAAGTTAATACCGAAAACAAATATTATCCTTTGTGTTTCTGTATTCTGTAACGAATTAAAAGGTGTATAATATTAAAGTCGCTAAGTATCCAAACAAACAAGAATGATCACTCATCTATCATTCATGATTGCTAATGAACGTTGAATATTGTAATCACTATTTATCTATGCAGGAACGAGACTCAATAATAGATAAAATTTGAACTAGAGACATTTTTTTTCATATACACCATTGTGGAGTGACTAGAGAAACCAACTTGTTAAATGTTTACTGCATTATAATTTGAAAATATATTATTTCTATATCTTGAAATATATTAAATTGTGTCTTTATACATATAATAGAAACGCACTTATGATCGTCATTTAAGTTCATTTGCATGACTTTCGCGTGAAGCTCTCATATGGAAACAATTGCAAGCATTTGTCACAAACCCGTTTGTCTGCCAGAGGTTTGATTACAAATTAATAAAGCGAAATTTGGACAAGCGGGAAGCAGCGCTGCGGTTTCTAAGCAATTCAAGAGCGTACGAGTACAATTGCTTACATTTGTGTGGAGGAAATTTACGAGTTTATGTTATGTACACCGAATGTAATACTTGTCTTTATTGAACAGGAGGCGGACAGTTTTTTCATTCGCATTGTACATGTGCATTGTACCTTAACATGAAATAAAAGTTTTGAATTTGTAATTACATGTTGACGCATAATACTGGCGTATTAGGTAGTTAGCTTGATGATATGTTTGCTAATATTCAAAGTAAAGGTGACGATGATTGCGTGAAGGTGTGATATTGTTCGTAGAGGAGTGAGAGGGCAGCCGGTGCCGGCGCTCCTGCGCGAGCTCGTGCTGCAAAGACTCGCGCGCCTTCTCTTCATCAACTTCGACACTGACACGACAAAGGTAAGGATATTTATATTTCAACAAGCCTATAATACTTGATAGAAAGTGGTAACACTCATTTTAGATCGCCTAGGATGAGCTAGCTACAGCGGACTGCGACGGTCACTTGCCCGTAATTATGTACATAACACATATGATGTACTCGTATATGTCACATAACGTCATCGAATGGGTATTATGATATAAAAATTGTGGTAATATCACATAAACTGTTTTTTTAAAATCCAAAATTCGCGCGCTCTTAATAAAAAAACCCGTTATAAAGTAATATTATTACGCGGATTAAAAATCCTAAAACTAAAACGGTATCTGACGTTATACAGCTAAAGAAAAAAAAATTACTTAATGTCTTTATTTAAAGAAAATATCGACTAGATTCCAGCTCTTCCTCCCATTGATAATAAAATAACAGCGTTCTGAATAAGACCACATTAAACCCTTTACCCTAGGGAACTACATACATACCTATAGATACACTGTTTTCAAATTATTTGCTTTCGTTGTAAAATACTGCCTTAAAGAATGTAAATATGAGTCAGTTATCCCGTAATTTCGTTTTTCCTGAATACACATGTATTTAATTTAATGTTTTAATGTGTACACACAAGTAATTTAAGTCGCAGAAGTTTGAGCAGTTTCAATAAACGTGTTTGCTTATCCTCTTTAATATTAGTGCGTAAAGGAAAACAGGCTGCTCAAAGAATGTATGTAATAATATTACTTTCTACCGTGGAGGAAAAATTTAAAGAACCATTTATAAGAATGTAAATACTCCTAATTACTTCTACGCAGTTGTTCTTATATATCTACAGCATAATTTGCAACTTTAGACATTAAAACAACAGTATAAAAAGTCGGCACGGTTTCGAGGCGTAAAAAACAATTTAATCACAAACGATTTGTGAGCGAGCTGATCGGAGCTTAAAAAAAGACGCCGCTTAAGTTAAATCGGATACACGAAATGTATATTAAGTATATATGTACGTATTTCAAAATAGCTGGTTCAAAAGTAATGTACAGACACAGTTAAAGAGGCATAATTTTAAAACGAATATCATTATTTAAAACGAAATAAACGTATCGGTGATGGTAATATTGTTAATAGAAATTGTAGAAGTACGCGAGTACGTAATATCACAGAAACGAAATCGCCGAACCCTACGGTTCAGGAGCGCGTTGACAGGGGACTGACGGTTAAGATTGATTACCAATGGTTACCGATTCATTAAATAAACACAATACTCTAAACGTTTCTCTGCGTTTCTCTCTGCTATCGATACTTTTATGTACAGGATACGGTTATAAGATTCATTTTGTATATTGTATCCATACGTGACGTTTCGACAGTCACATGAAAACGTTCCGTTCCGTTAAAAAATACAGTTGAAAGTAAAAAAACGTAAAAACGTAAAGAAGCGCTTTTACAGCAATAAAGCTAATAAATCCATTATAAGTTACTGTAATGTGAAGATTACCTACATTTCGAGAATTTTTAAGGGTTTCTGAAAAAATAACATTTATGTAAATCTGCTTTAGAAGTGTAAAATATTATGGAAATTGGTTCAAAAAGTTGAGATACGAAAAATGTTATCTATAAACTTTCCGGTATTGATTGTTGGACTTTCAAAGTTTTCGCGATGTTGGATTTGCCAAGTAATCTCTTCAATCAATAGAAGCCTTAATTATACCTACAATATTTTGAATTTTAAATTCAATTTTTTTCGCTTCCACTTTCACAGCTATTTGAATATACATATTTAGGGCCTTCTGTGCTTAAGGTAACGATAAGAAATATTGTGTCTATTTCTTTTCCTATCACGCACGTTTCCCCATATCCACAGAGATACACAGGTTCTGCGTACCTTTTTATGGTATATTACTGTTTACTGCACGTACTGGTTCTGTTTTTATGACTTTGACCATTCGGCGTGTATTGTACAGCAAATGTTTTTGTTCCCTTTTATCAATGAATACTAGGTTTGATAAAGTTTTAACTGTTGCCATTTTACAATTTAATCGTTACATTTATAAATTCATGAACTTGTATTTTACGTGTCAAAATTTATCTGTTAGTGGGCAAGCCATAAATTGTGCGCGCTATTTGAAACACTGTCAACGCGTTGGTTGCTATTTGTATCCATTATTTGTCAAGCATGGCTGGTACTTTAAGTGCGTTAGCGACGATTGCCCTAGATGTGGTAACGAAGCGTGGAAATATAGAAAACATATTGCATATATATCACAAAGCAGACACTTAGTTGCTAATGTAAAAATCCGATTTTGGCTGTTGTGGAACGTTTTCAGTCGTTTCCTGAGTCCTTAGCTAAACATTTCACTGTTGCCAGTACCTGATTTTGGCAATGATTGAACAATATGGGCACAATAAAATAACTTGCGAGAATTTTACAAAATAATCTTCACAAAAGCTCTCCGGCAGAACCGACTAATTAGCATAAGGTCGAAATTCTAAAATGTTCAGACGACAGAGCAATTTGAGCACGTTTTCAAATGCGTTGACACGACGACATAATAGTAATAATATGTATAAATGTAGTGGAACGATTTCCTTTCATGAAACGTATGAGAATTAGTATGGTGCAGCTTTGTGAGCTGGCTTCATTAAACATTTCTGTGTTAGCAGAATTTATGGCATTATATTTCAAAACTGTAATTGACTTCATTATTTTTATTCACATTTTCAGTAATGAAATAAACGGTTTAAGACGCGATAGCGATCTTTACATTAATCATCACACAAAAAAGAATTTTAATAACAAAATTACAGCTACTTACATAGAAATTAACAATACAAAAGCTTCCTGCATACCAGGGCGACAGTGGATCGCAAGCGGTGGGCGGCAATGTCCAAGTGAACCCCCGCACTGGCTCACGTTTGAAGGCCGAGGTGCGTTGCGACGGCGCCGCCGCTGCGCCGGCCTCCCCGAGGTTCGCACGACCCAACCACAACCATCTTAGTAAGTTCATTTTCTTTTAACAATCACTACTATTTTGCGTGAATGAGAATATATAAGCACGTAGTAGTTTTTTTATTCAATAAAATACTGGCAGCGAAAGAAAATACCATCTATGGTATTTTTTTTCGCTTAGTTCCCAAGTTATCTCGTTTCTCTATGTATACGGATAAGCCGATTTATAGAAATCCACCACGTTTTCATTTTATTCCGCGTGGGTATTAACAACATTAAACCGTAGAATGTAACACGTGTATTTTGCAAGCTACACGAGTTAAATTTCACACAACAGTAACACAGTGCAGAAGGTTGCACTTAAAACCCTTTATTTCTGAGAAAAGGCTCTTGCTTCAGTAGTAAGCTGACGTTTGTTTGTACATGGTTAAGAAAAATATAATAAATTATTGCTGGTGAATTACGAACTTCAATTGCAAGGTGAAAAACAGAAAGGACAGGATTTTTAATGGTCAATACGGTACAACCAAAAACAAGGGATAGATTCAACTTCCTGGCCAATGTTGTTAACATAATATGAATAATAATGAAAATCCATCTAAGCGAAACGAACGATAAAAAATGAATCCATTATATCTTCTGAAGCCCAACTTGCTCATTGGCAAGTCTTTTCGCATGTACTTAAAGACACTTCCGTGATTGTCAATTATCATGGTACACTACGAGTATATATATATCTACGAGTATGGTCGACGGACTCCATGCGCTACCGACGTATAGCCTCACAAATTAAATAGAAACATAAAACGTGAAATATAGGTATATTTAATACATAGTTTTTTTGATAAATAATATAAATTATATAATATTAAGCCCTAAGTAGAATGAATGTATGTGGTAAATATATATTGGTTACCTGCACTAGTGTTGCGTTTAACCAATTGCGTGATAAATCCTAGGTCACTGAGCAAAAAGTAAAACGAGCCTCGTAGCAACCAATAAATAGGTGCTATATTCGCGTACAATTTGACTAGAGTTTAGAAAAATTTGTAGATCGAGCGGTGCAGGCCGCGGGGGCGGGTGCGGTGGCGGCGGACGGGTGCTGTGCGCCGGCGTGCCCGCGCTGCTCGTGCTGCGGCTGCACCATCCGCGAAGCAGCAGCTCGCCACGAGCAGCGCGTCGCCGCCAACGAGCGTCTCGAGCGAGCCAACTTGGAATGGAAACAGGTAGCGGGTTACACTCCGTCCTTCGCTAGGTGTAATGAGAATATTATCCCCTCGGTCATGTCCAATAATGTAATGTTATCCGATGCGCAATAATCGCTTAATTAGACATTGCGTTGCATATAGATACGAAATTAATTTAGTTTCGTTTACAACACCTACGCTTGCGACCAATAAAGGTATTTCGCTTCGATATTAATTTATATTTTATGTCATCTAAATGTCGTCGAGTAAATTTGGTTAGGTTTACTGAGCTATACGTTAGCGCCTCCAATATAACAGGTTTCATCTTTTGTTCAGTGATACGAATATAATAATTTTGGAGAGTGACATTTGTATGATGGAATTTTTACATGAACCGAATAGGAATAAATAGGTTCTATTGAATTTGTAATAGGAAAGTGGATGGTGGAGATCAATCAGGTGCGAATCGAGCAGATGTTCGTGAATCCTGAATATGCTGCTTTTATATTAATCTATGTTTCATACGTACCCTATCATATCGGAACGACGTCTCAAAGGAAACTGCGAGGGCTATCGATTCATCTTTATTCAATTGAAGGTAGCATATACAATGATTTCATAATAACGTATGTTTATTAACATTTAAAATCACAGTCACAGCAGTCACAAGTGGCTGCTGCCGCCCATGGACATCTGTAACCGACTCCTGACAGGGCTTTAGGGACTGTTAGTGTGAATTCAGTTAGTATAAGGTGTTAATAAGAATTAGTTGGTGAGTACTCTTTAGTAACAGGACTGCAGGTATGGGACTGTTAGTGATATTAGACCAGTTAGTATGTGTTAGTAGGTGCAGTTAGTAAGTGTTAGTAGTTACAACATCAGCAAAGGGTCACAGGTGCGTCGCTACTCTTGAGGACTAAGATGGTCGCCTCTGGTATACAAGTGGACCGGCAACCACACCCTCCGAATCGAAACGCAGAATGTTGAAACAACTGCTTCACGGCAGAAATAGGTGTGGCGGTGGTGCTATCCCGAGCGAATCGTATACACATTCTACCACATACAAATTATTATATTAGGTTTAATCTTAACTTCTTAGGTGGCAGTGGTTGCTGACCGCGCGCTGCTAGCTGTGTTCGTTCTGGTCACCACCATCGCTACTGCCGCAATCCTGCTGCCGCAGCTGAACAACCTGCATGTCGGCAACACACCACTGAAACCTCCCACCTAGGTACTCCACGCAACTTGTACATAGTACACATATAATGTCACACAGGACAACTGTGTGCTGATTCCGAGTTTTCAATGTTTCAAACTTCATACGCATCGAGAAGCGAATGTAACTTGCTATCTCATTGGCGTTTCGAATGTCAAATTTTGTATTTCGTTATCATAACGCTCTTATTATCATATCTTGAAACTACCAATCATATGTGATAATACTGTCATTGACATTCGTTGCTCGCAATTGGGCGCGTAAAAAACTTGCACTCGCAAAAATTTGCTTCCCATTACTGGCACCAGTTGGCGCTGTTTGTATGTACATAGTTTACGCTAACTCGATCGTGCAGATGTGAAAAACTGGGAATAGGCACACTGAACTTAGTTCTAATTTATAAGTATAAATGACGAATCGGCTCTAGATATGAATGCTTGTCTGTTGTATGAAGATAAAAATCGTTGTCGGGTATTGCGCTCACGGTTCGTTGTTCCCTTGTTATGCTTTATGAACATTTCTCGCGAATGAGTGCCATTTAGTATTTGTTATTTCGGCCTATTTAAACCAACATTAATGAAGAAGAGTAATGGCATGTAATTTTATATTTAACCGTCTGAACTTATCGGCCTTACAGATCATTTAAAGTCATGAATCTTTTAAAATCGTTTATGCTAAGAGGAAATACACGTCTGCAGATATTATTAAATCAGTTGGGACAAACAAAGGCTCTGTTATTTTCAAATCGTAATACTTGAAACAGCACGCTTACTTTTATGTTTTATATAGGTACCTATTCAAATACAATGTAAAAATCGAAGTTGAATGAATATATAATTAAGGTATGTATGTTTTAAACTATCCTTTTTATCGTGTTGAATGTAATAAACCCTCAGGTTCTTGAAATTTTATTGAAAAGCCACAAATAAAACGTGTTGCCGTAGTTTTATTTATGTTTTCTTTTCATACAGTCGCTGAATTTCTGTGGAAGTTATTTACAGCATAAAATTGTACTAACTGTATAAAATTCTACGACATTGCACCTACACTATTCATGAAAGGTCATGGCGGTCTCGACTATACTCGGGCGTAGAATGTGTAAAAAGTTATCTTACATTGTAGACCGGGGAACTTGAGCAGTATATAAAAGTAAGATGTAAAATCTTTATTACGTACAGTTATTATGCCAATTTTACAATCTCATTGTGTTTCTTAGAGAAAGTTAAAAATGTCGTTTTTATGTATCATCACCCGCAATATTTGGTCAATTTGTTTTGTTAAAAAACTTTGCTGTAGATTATACCTCTATAGATTTTAATACATTTTCTTGGTTACTTTTTTGTTGTATTTTCCGAATTTAACATTGACATTTACGACTATGTACTAAGCGTTATCAAGTCAATTCACGTGTTGTTACAATATTGTTAACTAATATATTATTACATAATATTGTTCTTTGTTAAATAAGTATTTGGTAAGTAGGTAATTATAGATAACTGTATTGTAAGCTAAATGTAAAGAATAAGTAATAAGGGCTAAGCTAAGCTTTAGTATAAAATAGGGTCTCATAATAATGGGAAAGCCAAGACAAGCCCTTAATTAATGTTGCCAAATATCTTCTGATAAGTATTCTATATTATAAATAAATCATGGTGCCTGTTTTTTATCACATTATTTCGTAACAATAGATCTTATTTCTTAAATAAGAATGTAGTAGGAACGTAATCTTCGGCCTTTATTGGATATTTATATTTGATTAAAAGAATCTGGCACGTTTTATAAATAACATCGATAACCATACCTAATCATGACGGTGGCGGCTCCCCAATACAGGCAGTTACGATGCCTATCTACGATTGAAACAAATAACCTGCTTAATTTTGTCTAATAATTGCTATGTTAAACTTCTTTTAAGTGACTACAAAACAATAATTAAAGTAGTTAAATTCTAGTCACAGTAGTTGTACCTTTTATATGCATTGAGTGTCTTACGATATTTTTATTTATATATATATATATATATATGCTCAAATGTGTTGTCAAAATATGTAGTTTAATGAATAATCGTGTAAACAGGGAAGTCATTGTATTAAGCAGTCATACGGTTGATTGTAAAAAGTAATTAGTAAACGTTATAAATGTAACCGGTGTTTTAATTAAAATTCGACCCCCAGTTCCCTATGTAATAAATGTTTCATAAATCGTTACTATGTACCTACGTCAATAAGCATAATCAATAGATTATTAAATATTATGTAAATACCCATTTAATGCAGAGGCTATAGCATCTCATACACAGGCTACATTATTTAGTACAGATGAAACGCACAGTAGGTGTAAAGGCTCCGTTAACGTTCAACGTTATTACGCTCATCCAATGCGGATTTTTTAAAGAACTACAATCAGTTTTCGAGCAACTTTATCAACTGTCGGCAATACTCAATGGCTCGTGAAAATTTACCCTCTTAGCCACCGATTCACGAGCTCCCCGAATCCTGTTCTGTTCTATGTCTTCTTGACACCAGTCCCCGTGCATAGGATCCCGGATGTATTGCCAACAGAGGAGAACATACTCTTATACCTATTTTGGATCGAAGTTTTACGTATTTATATGTCAGTCCAAGACTTCTCATATATAGATTTATTTATTTATACATGTATTCTATACCTAGCATTGTTATTAAAACTATGAAATTTCTTCCTTCGTTCTTCCGAGAAATTATTATTGTTACCTAAAATTGTCACATGAAAAGTCGTTGAGCTAAAATTAAAAAACAAGCCTTAAACATGTTTAGCAATAAAACACAAACTTATTGCATCACTTTACAGGCAACTTCCTTCAAGAATATCCATTATTTCGCTTTAGTTTAGTTTTAACCCAATTCTCCGATGTTATGTAAGCTCTCTTGTCATGCACGCTTATACAAAGGCCGCATCGCAGATCGGCGGCTATAGCTCACGTTGTATTAGCTCTTCAACTTCTCACGCTTCACAGTGGAAAGCCTCTATACCGCCTCATATAGGTATGTACAAATCGCCGGATATAAATTCTTTTCTGAAGACGTCAAATTCACTTATCACGGGAACATTGTCATATAAAATTTGATTCACCATAAACACAAATTTCCTTTTAGGAAGTAATAACACAATATCATTACTTACATACGTAAGTATATGGTAATGTTTTCCGTCGTTCATACTGCTTGTTCGTTTTCCGTTATACTCGTACCTACATACATATGTTACATCAAGTTTCTTTGTACGGTATCCACGATTATAAACCATGGTTACGAAATTAAAAAACATTTCACTTCAGCAATGAAAAAACGCTGTAAGCTTTAAAACGTCAGAATGTAAGAAAGGGATATCCTTTAATCCGTTCGATGATTGATATTACAATTTTGTCAATGCTTTAGATTATTTTGTTATTATATCCTATTTGTATGTAACGCTTATTTAGATAATAAAAATATTAAAGCCTCTACAACAGCCACGGTTTGCGGCTACCATTGTTTATTAAATGCGAATCTATTCTACATCTCAATCCTGTGACAAAAATGGAAATATCCGTCATAAATGAATTTCAAAATTTTCAATGAAGAAACGCTTGAAACTTTTAATAAATCCCAATCTATTTTTCAGGGCAGCGTTTTCAATTCAGAAATACGAATTCATCGTGTTGTTAGTTATTTGCAAAATATCAAACATATTTGAAAAATCTCATGAAACTACACTTTCTCCAGTATGCCTAAAATCTCATTGAATGAAATGTCCTACCTACTTAATTTGTGTATTCATTAATTCCTCGTTCAATCGGTACTCGCCTGATTTTGTAGGCAAAAAAATAAATTGATTATTTTGGGTAAGTTCCGCTTTATGTTTTAATAGTTTTTTTCTAAGTACAAATTTGATTTATAAACAATAATAATTGTAAATTAAACGAAATTATTAGTGAATTCGATTGCAATTGTACAGGTTTAACTTATCCTACGTAAATAACGTCATTGTCATTGAAAATTAAACGAACTTACCTATGTATGTATAAAGTTCGATTCTAGCTACAGGCTATTGTGCTTTAAGTACTTACTTACTGTTTATGATGAGTTATTACTTTACATGAAGCTAAACCGGGCAGAAACGTTCTATCTCTTCACTTTGTGTTACAAAATAAGCAGATAAAAGTTTAGATTGAGTTGCTAAAGGCAGTCATCGTGAGTTTAGATACAATTTTTTAACGGTAAGGAAAGATGGTAGCGAATTCCATGTAGCAGAAATCCGTTGGATCAAAATGCAGGGCGACATAGACAGATTTTTGGTATAAAAACTAGTAAACGGGTTAAATCCCTATGTAGTTCACTATGTAAATGTTTCTATAAATTTTTTTTTAGTAGGAGTTAAAATAAATTTTAGTCCGTGTCTTTCAGTTCATTTCTTTCTTGTTGCTGAATAGAAGAATACGGGAACTAGATCTACATGTTCCGCTTTAAAGATTTTGGCCAAAAAATTTAAAAACTAAATCCTCAGTGGTATTAAGGTATCAGTGATTGTGACTATTTTAATATACCTATATACCTAATATACATCCCTTGAGTTATATTTGGTATTAGATGAACGTTAACAGAGCCAACTGAGTCAAATCCCAAAATATCAAATATAAATGTACCTTACGTGCTATGATATCGTTGTCGGTATTCCTTGTACATTTTCTAATAAAAAAAATAACTTCAGGAGTCTGAAGAGTTGATCGTGTTCGGCATTGCGTAGCATAACATATCACAGACAAGGTCACAATCAAATACAATAGAGCAGACGTTCTCGTATGCCTACCACTTTCAATTGGTTCAAAACAAATGTACCTTTTATTTTCCGTCAATAGTTGAAGAAAACATTGTTTTACCCAATCATCCTAAGGCCGGTGTTGTAGGGTTAAGCGAGCCATGTCAATTTAATGACCTCTCTGTGTTGTTATCCGTCACTACCTGGAGTGAGGGTCTCAAAGATTTTTGTTACAATAAATAGGTATTGTATTTGTTGCACACGCAGACTAATTTGTAAGCTATGTATGGAATACGTTTTTAGTTATGTATATAGATAGAAAATTTCCGCTACATAGTACAAAAATTCTTCAATTTTAATTTGCTGTGCTAAAAAAGTAATTCAATTTGACATTTATATTCTAAAAAGAGTTATTCAATGTAATATGTCCTAAAAAAATATCAGTTTTTAATGTACATACATATGTTCTAAAAAAGTTTTTCGTTTTTGCATTTATAAACAATTTTCTTTGTTTGTAATATTTGCATTTCCACTATCGGTCATAAAATCATAATGTTGATATTTAAATACACGTTCACAACCAATACCGCTAGTTTACGACAACAACAGCAAGTTATGAAATTACAGTGAAATAACAGTTCAAAATATGTAATACAATTATGTTACGTTTCACTTAAATCTCAAAATAATTTTATCATTTACTAATAGTATTTCAGCTGTTAATATTTAAGGTAAAGATTTTCAGTGAACCTCGATTAATCAAGAGCTTGTCACTGCGCACCCGGGACACTAAAGAACAAAACACCACACCCAAGTAGCATCGTTTCTTTTTATTTTCAAACTCATGAAAATAATTACGAATAGGGACAAATCTAAACTAAAGCTCTAAGCGCTAAAGAAATGTACATTCGTTAGTGGATAGTTAACGTTAGGTGCAAAGCTTTAAAATCTTAGTAACTATAAATAATAATAAAAAACTATTTTATAAAGGTTCTCACTTCAGATTCCCATTGCAGGTGTTTAGGGTTCGATTCCTTAGAACTCATTCTTGAATTCAAAAAAGTTCTTCTATTATCGAATAAAAACTGTTAGTACTTATTTAATTTTCAAAGAATTCATGTATCGCAAGTATGTAATTCCAAAAGTACTCATACTAATAATTATTTAACTGCGTTATGGATATTCAACTAAAACCGTTTACTCTCATAGATGTAACATTGACACGCTTCAACAGCGGATACTTAAACATTTTTAATTTTAACACAAACAAAAAGTGACCAGCGTTATTCGATTTTATTAATATTTTTCCCTACAATAAACACGCGGTATTTGCGGGGTCGCGTCATTATTTTGCGAAATAATCTTTCCCTCATAACAATGGCTTAGTCATCTGCTTTTTAGATTAAAAATAAACAAAGCAAAATGATAGATTGGCAACTTAAGGCTACGTATATATTTTATGATTCGAAACGCTTTGACCTTATGGGGCTTAAGTGTTCAAAGTTTCCACAACGTCTTGTCATTACAAAAAATCTCTCGTTTTTGCGTCTTTTTAAAAACAACGACTATTCTAAATACATATAACGTTAACTTGTTTTATTAATTCATAGGAATTTTAAGTTTCATACATTGTGGTTTTCTGCAAATAGGGTTGACTAAAAACGTTTGTTAAGGTTTAACGTTTGTTAGTGTTGATTAAGAGTGTTAGTTAAATGAAGTTACAATTAATTTATTGCATACAACCCTAGTCGTAAATATACATATTATATTCATTAAAACGATTTTAAGTATTTCATACCGAAATGTTATTATTTTTAGCGGTAGTCGTTTGCCCGTTCATGGTGAGCTGAGTCATTTAATTACAAGACCCGTGATTAAAGAGAGTGTTATAGCATACATAAGTCTACCAAAAAACTGTTGTAATCAAGTTCCTCCGCTGCCTCCGGGAATAAGAATCACCGTGATCCAATATCCCACAACGAAGGATCTTAAATGCGACCCTTGCACACACACGTATAAAAGGGTATGGAACTAAACACTGGCATTAGTAATTCTGGTAAGCGCTCGTCCCCTCGGCCAAGGGTTTACAATTGGTCTCTCGGGCAGTGAACATTTGTAACTACGCGACGGCACGTCAGTAAGTAGTGGCAAATGAGCGCAAATGGGTGCCATGAACGAGTCATTTTTTAAATTTATACTCCAATACGACATTCATGAACTTCAACTGTACACGTAAATCAATTGATACTTTAACATCTGTATGTGTTCCACGTCTTCATATGGAATCAGTATTTAAAACTGAGTTAGATGATAATATAATAGTTATGCATGATCTTTTGACAACCCTGATCAATCATTGAAAAGTCATATAGGTAAAAGTTAATTTCAATTTTGAAATGAACTCTTCCAAAATTAGTATTATATTGGTGTACGATATTGTAGACTAGGCCCGCAAGATATTGATTCCATTGCGGACTACTGGAGATACGGGTTAGTGGCTACGGGTTATCTGACGATAACAATCGAGTCCGAGTGCTTAACGTGTCCTTCGATGCATAGAAACGTTCCCCAAAACTGACCTCTATTGGTCATACGTCTAAATGCCTACCGCACTCGACTTGCTAGCTTAACAGATCGCCTACGATATGCTACCGTTTCACAGCAACGGACGCTTCATTTACAACATAGTGATTCGTTTATTTTGTACTCTCTTACGACAAAAACGATAAAATAACGGCCTCCAAAGTTCAGTAAATTAAAAACCTATCCTCGGAAATTTATAAGCGCTTTACAAAAGCTGCCGCATTTGTAAAATCCACAATAAATGCTACTGGCCTTTCAGTTTAATTAAGGGTCGTTGGAGCCGGTCACGCTTTTGTTACAAGGATTTATTTAAAACATAATGGAAGTAACAACGTTTCGAACCTGACGCCTTATTTTTGTCATAAATTTCTTATTTACAAAAGAGCGTTCACTAAGTGAACAATATTCTTTTATCACGTTTTTTAAAAGGCGTCGCCGGAGAGATCGACAAAAGATAAAAGGTGATTATTTTTGGTTTAGTTTTTACCTTAGATAGGTATCTAGTCAATGATCAGATTCAGCTATTTGAAGCAAAACTTTTTGATGAATTTACTTTTAGAATCCAGTCTAAAAAGCTCCGACGAGCTTTTCAGTGTAAAATATTACTCGACTAAATTCTAGTGAGCTTTAACTGCATTAATAATGGCGGATAAAGGATTTTTAAAAAGTACCTGACTGAATAACTATGCCGCGTAGTCCTTTTACGTAGCGATGTTAAAAAAATATTTATGAATTGAAAGGTATTTTTGCTGCAATCCACGCTCTTAAAAACGCAAAGCTTAAATCAAATCTTCAAGCCTATGCTAAACTAAATAAAATTAGCCTGTAAACAATATCAAGGCAACAATTTCAGTGATTCATTTAAAAAAAGAGCTAACAATATTTATAAATCTGCACAATATTTAATGTATCTTTCGTATAAGTCGTGTGCATAAGATGCCTACTCGTATATCGAATTCACCTACTTTTCGCATTTATATGTATAAGCTTTATAAAATTAAATAGTAGAGTATTGTAATTTTAAATCTCAAAGTGACATATAAGTTATGCGTAATGATATTTAATTGATATAGTTATACGGTATACGTAGCTTTATACGGTATACAACTCTATAATTTCTGTGGATTTACGCCAATTTGGCCTTAAGCAAATTTATATAATAGGATAGGTATACAATGAGTATTAACGCGCACATCTTAGTTGATAAATGTTTGGACTTAATATTGTCTTAATGATTAATCATATCACAATTATTGGATATCGAACAAGATTACGTTACAGAACGCAGTGATATAATTTTGTGAAAGAAAATAAGGCTTTTCTCGATCTTATTTCTTCTAACAAAATTGACAAGAAATACGCCCTGAGATGAAAATTGAAATATCAAGTCAAAAGCAACAGATCTATCTCAGATAACGCAAATTAAATGTTTTCCATTCTGGTATTTTCGTATTCTGTCTTGTAGGCGTTACTTCTAAATATTTTTGACATTGATCACGATCATGAATGTCTGTTACTTAAGTAATCATTAAGCGTAATGTGGTTTTAAACAAAGTTAAAGGTTGATTTTACTTGAGTGGTTCTGTAGCCAATACCCGGGCAAATTCGTGAACACTAGCTAATTTTACCTATATCTAGCTACATCATATCGTATGTTATAATATGTAAAGATCGAATTCACCGGAAATATTAATGTTCCTAGCCACAAAGCGACATGCGAGATACCCCTCCAGCGCACAATACGATAGCCGCACTTAGATTAAAACTAAGTCATGTGAGATGCGCCTACCAATCCCTATTGCTATATAACTCACGAGAGATAGCGGACACGTTCTTAATACATTATAATATATTGGAACAAAATGTAATACACGTTACATCTACAAGAATTCGATTTTCTTTCTGCAACCGCGCGTGGATATACTTTAGTTGTCACATCCAAGAACGAGGGTCACGAAATTAAATTACAAGATATTGTAATGGTATTGCGGTTATGGTAGTTTTATGGTTTGTATAAAAGTCTCTTAACAATTATAAGCCAAAATTTTTCATGTTTGTAATGACCAGTACCTACTTTTTGTTATAAAATTATCCTAGCAAACATGCAAACTGGCCACCTGATAATAAGTGGTCACCGTCACCGTCACCTATTATATACATATATATTATATACATATATGTGGACATGAGGAACACCAGAGGAGTTGTTAATGCGTTGCCAGTTTTGAAGGAGAGCTCTTTTCACGCCTTTTTAGAAAAAAACCATTTGTCGACTAAAGGGCAGAGTGTGTTAATTCAGTAGTAGGAGTTATATGAATTGTTGCCCTGTGTCACCCTTCCTTAGAGGGAAGTTCATTCCACATCTTACTCGCACGCGTTAAAAACGAACGCTTAAACCTGACTGTGAAGGACCGCACGAGCTGTGCTTTATTTAGATTGTTTTAAGTAAAATTAGTTTGTTAAACAGTGATAGCCTAGTGGTTTGAAATTCAGCTTTCCACTCGGGAGGTCTGGGTTCGATCCTGGCACCTCTGATTTATTACGTGCGTTTTATAACTAAAATTTAAATATCACTTGCTATAACGGTGAAGGAAAACATCGT
>DWGJ01001881.1:0-17795 GCA_018246895.1 Aspitha aspitha aspitha | reverse complement strand
CTAAAAATAAAAGAAAGATTATCTTCCACTATAGACATCAGGATTATGAAGTATTTCGGGCATATAACCCGAAATGATAAAATATACGGGACGTTATTTATTTATTGCTTCAATTTAACGATTGAGTGTTCAGATCGTGACGCAATTTTGTTATACACGATTCTTGATTATTAATGTCATTCGATGTTGACCAGAATAGGTAATTCAAACAAGATCCATGGAACTAACTACACACATACTCGAATAATTGCATATATTATTTTATTTTTTAATATGATAACATTTTCAGATTCACGCTGATTATAAGAATAGTTAATTAATAAGCACATAGGTGCGATTTATAAGCCTGTGTATGTATGTACGTACCCTTCGACCTGCCGTCTCTTGACAGTGATGTAGTTTGGAACACGCCATCGTTTACCTTTGCCGTGAACAAGACACGTCAGTTCAAACGTCGTAAACAGTATAACAAAATGGCTTTATGTGCGACGTAAAGATCGTTGACACATTGCTTGTCTGTTTTAGGGTCATTGCACATTGTCGTCCTGTGGCCTGTGATATTAAAATTTGAGAACCAGTGGTTGTGGCACAGTTACGCTCAATTACTCGTACTTGTCTGTTCTGACATTTCAAATGCAATAGTGCATGATTAAGTGATGCATTAACACTTCATAAATACAAAAAAATAAAAAAAGATTATATGAATCTTACCTTAATATACAATTTTTATCGATCTCACATTCGATTCGATTTGAATTTTAATTCGACATGATTATTGTGGTCGACGAAGTTGTTGTAATACGTCCGTGAAATGAGTTTCATCACGAATGTCGTAACGGTATGCCATAATGAATACCAGAGTGTCGACAATAAAAAATTGAAGCCGTTGTCAAACAACGTGGTGTTTTAAAAAAAGGAAACTTCTGAGATTACTACAGATTACAGATTTCATATGCGTCGTTGGTACGCTATTTAATTGTTATGGCTATTATCTTAAACCTTTTTGGACTACAATTTCCGTTATCTGGTTTTATTACACGGTATCTACAATTTTATTATGTGTAGCTTTATAGACAATTATTTGAATATTTTCACGATTGGTTTTATTTCCATGGTTTGGGAACGTCATAAAAATCAATTGTCTTCAACCAATAGATTGTCTACTGTATGTTAGGCAATCACTATGGAATTTTAGAAAATAATGAACTTTATTTATAATTTTCTGTGTACAAGTTTGGTTGATTAGATTGAAATTTATTTGATTGAGAAATACCTATTAATAATTATCATATTGATGTAGTGTTTCAAAGAACTGTCCTATTGGTTTTATAAAAAAAAATACCGTACTGGTAGAAACAAATATGGGCTTGCCTTTAATAGTAAGTAAGAAGAAATTAGCTTTCTTAATAAGGCTTAATTATCAAATATGAACTCTTCGAAGCGATTCGATAGCAAATTGAATTCGTTAACTTGGAGAAAATATTAAGCATTTGGTACCAAATAATAAAGCAACGGTAAAATTTTAAGGGAGCTTCAATTTCAGTCGGACTATGTAGATGCGAAACTGCTACAGTACAGAGAACAATGCATGACGTCAACTCGGTTACAGGGAGAGTTTGATATCCAGCGGCGAAGCATACATGGGTTACGGTTGCCATAACAATATGTAGCCACCCACATCGAATTTCATGACAGTTCATTGAATAAGGTACAAAGGTTGACGATCGACAAGTACCTACATCTGACGTTCGAAAAATATAATTTATGAGTACTTATTTCTGGGCCGCACTGCGGGAGTTACACACGTTTCCTGGTCTTGATTCAATCTGGTGAGTGCTCGTATGCGCTGCATGTGGTTCATTGGATAACTGAATTATATGTGTTTGGATAACAGGGCTGAATTATATATCTTTGGATAACGGAATTTGTTTGGATGAAAGCGGTCGACTCCAACTCCCTCCGTCTATTTATGTCGATGTTCGATTGTTGTTTCGAAAATGTATAAATTTTGTGGCGCCGCGTCCGACGTCTTGTAATGGAAAGGCATTTAAATGACTCGTCCATTGTTACTCGTTTTAAGCTTCTGATGAATTTATTTGTAAAACATTTTCACGGTTCACTATAGTGCATCCTTTCAAAGCGTGACTACTTTTTATTCTTTATTCTTGGATACATAATTAACTGTTGTTGAATGATATTGTAAACATTGGACAATCCATTTTTAAGTTATCTTTAGGCATAATTATAACACTTTATTATAGAGTCGGAAGATTGAATAGAAATTCCATATTACCATGCTATCCAAGTGCTTGTTAATGCGCTTTACACATCTTACAGAATATCAGGGAAATCACTAGGGTATGTAGGTTTTATCACGTTGTTTATCTTTACTGTTACAGCGAGTCACATTTACATTTTGTTATACGTACATAGGTTTTTAAAGTCAGAGGCGACTGCTAGGACTTGAACTTAGATCCCCTCGGTGGGAGACTGGAATATCAATAGGCTAACACTGCACAAATATTAATTTAAAGCACGATATATCATATCTGAATACGAAATATTAATTAATTCCTTTAAAAGTGCAATTAATTTTCTTTAAGTCGACAATGTTGACGGTCAATGAATATCATTGGCTTCAAAAAGGCGATGTTGAATTGAGTTACAACGCTTGTAATTAATTTGTTACTTATATATCGTTCAACTTGATGTAGCAACGGGGCTTCCTTGTATAGTGTGTGGTACCCCGTAGAGATCTCAAAATTAATATAACTCATTTAAAAATAACTAACTACATTGTCAAGTGAGATTTTCGTAACATTACATATTAACGTAGGTAACAAGTTTTCGCTACACGTCTGTTGATTAACCTCAAAGTTCTCGATAGCTCATAACAGATCCTGTACTCGTAATGTTGGATAAATTGTAATTGAATTAACAGTATAGGAAACATCAGAACTAACAGTTTATTTATCATCGCGTATAGACATACCGTTTATACAAGTAGGTTTTGGATAAGCTAGACATTTCGAGAATAATTCAATATATAGTTAACAAAATTAACCTTTTTTTATTACATACGAAAAACTGTGGTACCTTCTATCAGTTTTGATTAAAATGTCGTAAGATCATTATTTTATAATGTTTATGAGCTTTGTGAATTGACTTCAGTTAAAAAGCGGACGATATCGTGACCTCTATTTTATTAGTAACTATAAAATTATAGTTTTCCATTAAAATACCTTCCGAGCATTTAGTTTTTGCTTGGTTAAATTGTGAATCATAATTATGCTTTCATAGGCTTACAAAATGATTATTCTATTCCATAATACATTATCTTTATCGTTTTCAATTATTATTTTTATTAATTTTATAGCTGATAGTTATTTTTATTGCTAAGGTTTTTTATTTTATTACATAATTACACTAACTCGCTCACATTAAATGCATGCTATTGTCACATACAGAGTGTTATAATATACCTAATGTGTAATCAAGCACATTCTATCATTTTTCATTATTTATCTTAATATTAGGTAAAAAAAAATTCTTTTACAAATGAAAATTTGAATGCAATTATCGAAGATAGCTTGAATTATAATTACAAAACCCACAGTCAAAATTACATAAAGTAAAAATGTGCCGAAAATACACGACGAACGCATTCAATATTTTATTGTTACGCCTAAAGAATGCTTTGTACGAAAATAAACAAGGAAAAATGAGAAGGTTTCCTTTTGAGATAGTCATTTTCACCGTCGCAGTTGCTCATAACAAAAGGTGCGTATTCTTCTATTGACGTGCTCTGTACTTGTGAAAACAATGCACGGAATCAGCTTTGTATATAAGTAAGGTATACAAAAATCAGACATAGGTATACACGTAGGAACAAGGAATCAGAATGATCGCGTCATTTTATGACAAAGGGAAACAAAATGTAAGTATGTAGTTAGTCGCATTCTGGAGTAGGTATAGGCGAAAACAGAACTTTTTAAACTTAAGTCAAATTATATCTGTTAAAAGCGATAGTCTCTTTGCAAACTATAGTTCGGTCGACTTAGATTAAAGTATGAATGAAATATAATTCCCTATTCATCGTTTATTTCATTTGTTTGTTGGTTAAAAAAAACATTATAATTATGCCTTTTCCTATAGGTATTATATTTTTATCATTATACCGAGTTTCAACAAAATAGTTTCAGAACAGATCCTAGTAGAATAGAAAAAATCCATCTATCATCCATCGACGGTCGATTTCAGGGCTGCGAATGCTTATATAAAATTAATATAATGTTTTTCAAAACATACAATTTTGCCACTTTGCTTATAGCAACATTGTTGGTACAATTTAAAAACAACTTTGTACAAACTTGAGAAGGAAGACTTTACTGGTAACAAGAGGCTGATTCGGTCTACACTACACTAGAATTTTCAGACGTTCGCGATGAATTCAGCTAGGAGGCAATTTCCTCTTTATGGCGTGCCGGGGAGTGCAACGCGTATTAGGTACAGGCTGTGACTATGATTTTCGATGATAAAGGACGAAACAATATAAATTATAAAATATTTTATAAATAAGCAATAATTGACATCGGTGTATTTGGCGGAAGTAAGCGATTTTTATCATTTCTCAGCACAAATATGACAAAATGGCAACGTGGGTTTATTTACATATAACATAGTAATGCCGAATAAGACGATGATCTTGATGAAATTCTGTCGTGGTTTATTAGGGTATTTGTGATCGTCCAAAACTTTTACGTTTAACCCGTTTATTAATGATTCGTCATTATATACTTTTAGTTACTGTGTGCGTACTCGTAGTCAAACTAAATAAGTGCTAAATAATTACTATATAACGATACCGTAATACACTTTAGCCTCAACGTTTCAATGCTACTTAATAGAGTGGTCCATGCCTTCTAAAATAGAAGTAAATGATTTCATTACTGACGAAAAATTGTCACTTTTTCTATAAATATTGCATTTAATAGGTACCTATTACAAGTCAACTATCAAAAGTTGTCTATCCTTCAAAGTTCCGTATTATGGTCTCCTTAAACCAACAGATTAAATTTTTCTTTATTCGTCTCAGGTTCATGAAAAACATGGTCTCGAGGGGATTATAATTTAATAGGGTGTAACAGGAGCATCGCAAGTGTTATATTTTCAAAGACAAGACTACTTTGTCTTTTGAGCAAAAATTTCAGAACCTCAGTTGAAATATTAAATTTAGAGACATTTTACCTATAGTAATTTCGGCTTACAATTACATACCTAAATGTAAAATATTATGTCTATTTTCATTTTCCGGTCATGTTATTGGGCAAATTGGTAGAGGATATTTTTTTAGTTTAAACTTGTAACGCCTGTAATTTATGTATATATTACAGTATTTAAATAATATATGTACATTACTGTTAGAAAGTTTTTATACTTATACCTATTGAATTGTGATATTTATAATATTGTGTACAATTACAAAAATCGTACACTATTATATTGGTTGTATTTAATTTTCTATATTTAAAAAAATATAAGCTTTTTATTAAAAAGATAATTCCTGAGAATAGGGAATCTCCGTAAATATCATATTCTTTTCACGAGGTTGTAAGGTTTAATATAGGACTCGAGCAATAAAGGGGACTATAAAGACACCTGGCAAATAATATTAAAAGGGGGAACAAACATGAAACACATAATTTGACGCTGTTTTTATTATTGCAAGTTATCTAAATGATTGTTTTGGTTATGTTATTACAACCTGTATGAAAGTAAAATATATAGGTACCGTATTAAAAAGCCTAAAATAAAATTAAAATGTACATACTCGTATGTGTAGAAAATTCCCTTTTAACCTCATTTATAATAATGTTTTAAGAAATACTTTCTACGATATGTAAAATAACAAAATTAATCTTGTTTCGTATTTAAATATTGATCAAAAAGTAATTATTCAATGTAAACCATCATATTATATGAATGCTCTTAGAGAATAAAGCAATGTAAACTCTTCAAATGAAATACATTAAGTATCTTATTATACTCGGTTCTAAATTACTTCAGAACTGCAAAAGGAAATGAAGCGAAGAATGACGAGGAAAATTGTAATAGGATCTTTCTACAATTGGCCTCATAATTTGATTTGAGACGCTTTAATATTCGCTTTTCCGGGAAAATTTGCTGAAGTGTAGACGCGCTCCGTCAGACGTTAGATGAAATTGAAATGAAATGGTGTTCTTTTCTCGTCACACGAGAATAATATATTTTATTACTACCGAAAATAAGTCAAAATATGTGACTCTTTAATCCTGTTTTTGTTCCACTGTTCGAAACGGGCGTTCTTTCATAGTTTAAGGTTTCAGCTGTAGTCTACCACGCTGGCTAAGTATGGATTTGCAGAATTTACAAGCTTTAAAAATATTTTATTTCATACAGTGAAATATATGTATGTATAAGCTTTTCTGTGTAAACATTGATGATTTAATTTGATTATTATTGGTATTACGAATATTTATGTATTTAAACCCCAGACCAACGGCTAAATTAATTTAAAATATAATGAAATAAATTAATTTAATTTAAACTTATCAAATTAACAGGAGTTTTGTTGAAAATTCAGTCAAAATTTCTGAGCACCGTTTGTAACATCCATTATTATTCTATTAATGGATAACGAGTCAATCTGTAAATGATAGGAATATCTTTGAATTTACAAGCATTCTATTTTTATGTCGTAAATACAACTTGTTCTTGGTTTTTTATTACTTGCTTTTTTCACAAAAAGTATTCGAAAGAACTGGGTAATAAAAAAATGGTGATATAACATCAAGAATCCGTAAACAATATCATGCGATCTTGCGGATCATGAGAAACTACCTCGCATAATGCCCGCGCTATATAAACAAGTGATTGACCTAGATATGCGTCAAACGAATCGTCCCTCCTCGTTCCTTTGTCAGCAAAAACTTCACATTCATTCCATACAGA
Source organism: Aspitha aspitha aspitha (assembly GCA_018246895.1). Classification (NCBI taxonomy): domain Eukaryota; kingdom Metazoa; phylum Arthropoda; class Insecta; order Lepidoptera; family Hesperiidae; genus Aspitha; species Aspitha aspitha. The sequence goes on along the minus strand of DWGJ01001881.1, from coordinate 10,805 downwards.
ACCTTTTTGCGCAGCCTTACTGGCTTTTGGTTTGACAAATAGTCGGGCTTTACTTTCATTACCGAGACTCACATATTAGGTGATATTGCTTCCCCGGCTCTAACAATAATCGCGAGGAAAATAAAAGGTCTGAGGTTAAGTGAAATGTGAGCGTGCAACGCGATAGGATTGTCTGAAGATACATATTATATCTTTGGGTACGATGAACATGTTCCATTTGGATGGGTTAATTAGAAAATTATTCATTTGACTCAGTGACGACCTGAAATAGGCATATACATATATGTATATAAATGCGACAGAATAATTTCAGGTTACGCTACTTTTATTGCCAGATGAAGAATATAAATGGAAAAGTATTTAGAAAATAAGGAATGGTTCTTATACATTAATATGTGCTATAATTATTTGTTGTCAAATTCGATAAAATATTTTTATACTGAGAGATCGCACAATCTTATATTTTTTGTTTGTTGTAATTATATAAGAAAAACTTACGTTTGTATTATTATTGTTCCATGAAACAAGTACAATAAAGTAGATTTCAACTGTGATCAGCAGATTAAGAGTAGTGAGTTAATCTTGTTTATATCGTCTAAGCAAAGCTGCTTTTGTTCAAAATACAAAACATAAATGTATGTATGTAGAGTAGCGGCGAGCATGATATAGGCAAACACAACAAAACAAAAAACAGTTATAAATTCTTCGGTCTGACCACGTGCATCTGCGTCCCGCGGTCGTATAGGGGTGACCGGGTCGTAATTCACCTGAATCACATGTACTAAACCGTACAGCACCCCTGGGCGTTTATGTGCTATACAAACAACATGGAAACGCCAGAAAATTATAATTACATACGTAGTAATTATTATATTCTATGTGCTCTAATACAACGGCCAAATGCTAATTAGCAGACTTCACACACTTCAAACTCTTAGTCTTCCTAAATTATTTAAGCATATAGGTATGGGAAAGCGAATAAACTGTTATAAAACTCGCCTCTGTATTAATTCGGTAATGTTAAAAAGAAATAAATTTAAGTAATTACATTAAATAAGAAATTAAATGTAAAGTTGAACAATTAAATAATGCAAATTTCTCCATTTTGAATAACCCAATTCAAATTCCGCTACGGAATTAGATGCTGGCGTTTGAACCGGGCCGGCCACGTCCTGTATTGAATAATTGACAGGGATGAATACTGTGGCGCTCCCAGGTGACATTGTTTTATTATAACCAGCGCCAGATCTAGGGTGACCAACGTTGTTGTTAAATTTAAGGACTTATTGAGGATTCGCACTGCTTTAAGCTTGGAATCAGATACCTCACAAGGATCTGGTGTGTGAATCCTAGCATGATTAAACGATGGTTCACAATCTTTTATAATACTTGTGAAGTTTACCAGTTTTGTTGTTTCTGTAAATTGCAAACAGTTTTAATCTATAAAATTTTCAACACACCAAATATACAATATGCCATAACATGTATATGTAAAATATCCCATGATACATACAATTATATTTTATTTATTTATGAAAATATATAATAATAATAACATCTTTGAACATTCTCAGACAATGCCCTCTGATCTCAAAACTAGACAGCGCTGCTACTATGGTGAGTAGACATCTGAGAAACATACTACATATATAATAGTTACATAAATACGTTTATTACACCCACACATAGTAGAAACAAATGCGTTCACTGCACAAATGTATATTTTGGGTGGTAAGCGAATTCACGATTTTAGATTTAGCTGTCCGGGTCAATTACTACACCATGAGGCTAGTCAATGCATGCGATTATACATTTATACATAATCTATGTGGGAACTATTTCACAAGACCAGAAGTGTGGTTACACTAGTTATAGCTATCGCCCTAGCGCGTGGCAACACCGGCGACAATATGTCTACCCGCTAACCTGGGGCCTGTTATCTGATACTGAGCGCCTTACAATCGATAAGTCGCGACAGAAGGGAATACCGCTTAAATTTTAAGTCAGCTATGACACGAACTCTCTATGGCTGCAGTAAATGAAATTTTGCATTACAAAACTTTGCGTCTTTATACAAATTATAATAACCTATATTATCGCGTGAGGCATTAAACTCGCCCTCCAAAGTCAGAATAATAAATGTTATTGAAAGTTATTATAAAAAGTACATAAATATGTATGAAAACATTCTATTATAAATAACGTACATGTGTAACTAAATATTACGGATAAATCTAAATTAGAGATTAAAACTTTTCTCTCAGCTTTCCGGCTCTGAAATATGATCATTCGCGCTACGTAGCAGACGTGAAACTATTATAATTAAGCTGATTAAAAATTATTTACGCAGTGTTCGTATAATTTGAGTATAGCGGACCTTTATGGGCATATTAGCCAACATTGTAGAGTAGGCGTCTAATTAAAAACCATTTGGCTGTCTGCCATCATAAATAGAGACGCCACGTTACGATAACCGCGATATTACTGACGGCTTTAAGCCGATTGTTTCACCGTTAATACCCAGAGAATCTAGAGAATAGCTTAAGAAGATAATATATACTTTTATATAACAATACCTTCTGGAAAATTCTTAAGTTTTGAGATTAGCACAGCACCAATTTTGTAAGAAACCGCTGAGCTGATAACGCTACATTACGTTATCTATACTTAATGCTACTAGCGAAGATAAGTATAATGTTTTTGTTGACAGGAAATAGTTTAATGATTTAACTATTGATACCTCAATTCATTAGATACTTGATATTAGCACAGATATTTAACCTAACTTAAATATCAATTTATCAATCGCTATAACGTTTAAGAAAAACATCGTGAGGAAACCAACACATCTTACAGTAAGTTATAAAATATATAATGTTTTCTTAGATATTTTAAGTTTGATCACACTTGGTCTGCGTGGTAGATGGTGGCCTCCAACGAACAATAGAAAAGGGTCGAAAAAATATACATTTATAGTGAGACAAGCGGTTCATGTTCGACATTATTAGTGATATTGACATAAGCATTGATAAGGGTCGTTTGTCCGTTCTATGGCCATCGAAAGCGCATGATTCTGACTTTGGCTGAATCGATACATGAGTACTGATATTATGCTATTATGAGCTAGATATTACTACATTTAAGGTTTAAATATTTCCCGACAAGGCTAATATTTCCCGACAATATGATCGTGACGCTGGTTATATTTCATATCTTTTCGATAATAGATTTAACTAATCTGTTGTGTTAAAACTTCATCTACATCATATATGCCTTATTTTTAACTAACAGTATCATAACTTTGGTTTATAGTGGTTAACAAAGATTGTTTTTTTGATTCTTCTGATTTTGAACAGTCTGTTGTGTCTTCAGACGAAGCATGTCCAGCAGTACAACAATAAGTAATAACAGTGACAATGATGGAGTAAAATCCTATAACAGAGTTCATTAAAATGACAAGAATGTGTTTTAGGTGGCGGTGATATAAAAATTCTGCGTATATTCCAATAGACCAAATGGTATCTTTAAAAAAGAAGTCCTGATAAGAACATTCGACAGTCAATAAGATCCAACGAGAAATCTCTTACTAATAAACGTTAACAACCAGTAAATCTCAGCTCAGATCATTAATTCCACACTCCTCATTAAAATTATCCATTTGTAATAAAAGCACCATAAAATCGCAGTTTGAACACCTCAAGCTACCGGCAGGAGGTGCTTCTCCATATTTATGGCGTTAGATAAGGGACAAAAACTTCATCGGTTCTCCATTATCCTTAATAAGTATGGATTAGGGCAAAGCTTCTAGACCACGCCATAAATTAGAAGAAATTCTTTTATAATGGTTCTTTATCATCACACTTTATGAAGGTCCCCTGTTCCCTCTGATAAGTTTGGTTTACGGCTCATATATTATGCCACGTTAATTGGAGGCTTTGGGTAGGCCGTTATATAAATAGTTTATTGAGCTTTATCACTTACCGCTTTGTAGTTTAGGATTTTATTACATTTGTACGTACCGTACTATATTCTCGTTTATATGATACACAAATGTTTTATGTTTTTCATTTGTTGATGTTTAAGGAAAGCGTATTTTATTAACCAAAACATAGTCGCCTTTTTATTCACTTCTGGACTCGGTTTTCTTTTCGTTTTGAGAAGGTTTAAAACTACAATCTACTATTTTTCATTTATGAAATTCTTATACATTACATAAAAATTTACATAATGTAATTTATATTTTATGTCATGTAATATTACGTGTCGCCATTTTGAGATACAGACAAACACAGTATTAAATGGAAAACATCACTGCAGTCAGTTTAAGACGTCGCTGTTATAATCAATCGCTTTACTTTCAATACAAGTCGAATTGCGATCTGCAGAGACGGGGAAACGTCGAACAAATAATAGGATAGATCAAGCGTAATCCAATATTTTCTTCATTGTATTTATGGGAGCTTTGACTTTAACAAATTGGAACATTAATCAAAGAACACCAAAAATCGATAATAAAACGGAATATATAAAGGTATAATGGAATGTTTGTAGGGTCAATGGATACTCAAAGATTGTTAGTGGAAGTACAGCTAGTGCATTTATTTGTGTCACTAAAATTGAAGGTTGTAGTACTGACACACATGTTTTGAATTAGCTGAGATTGTATTGCATCTGTGACCTATTACAGTTTTGAAAATGTAGTGTTTAAATCCATAATTATAGTAGTAGTGGGTGCCATCAAAAAATATTTTACGCTTATAAGACAAGAATATGTACACAAGACATTTAATCTAAATCCAATTACATTCCACTTGTCATGTCGCCGTCGCTATGTATCACACTGAGTCGATGTTAGTCGGATTGCTAACCGGAGACGGGGAATATTCCAGAACTTCCTAATTCGATCAAACGTAATCCAATCTTTCTTGCGAGACGCTACATGCGATGGGGGTGCAGAATATTTTTCTATATCATACATTATAAATATAAGATGGCCTCCTGTTCTAGTGGATAGAGACCCAGGGTGCTAAACCACAGATCATGGGTTCGATTCCCACCCAGGATACATATGTGTGCTCAGTATACATATGAGTGCTGAACATATGTGTGCTGAGTACAAGACATCGTAAAAAAATATTTTATAATACGAGTAGTTAATTAAGCTTTGTAAATTTCTTATAACGCATTATATTTTATTATACATTATGTACAGATAATACATTACATTACATTCTGTTACATTCTGCAGGATAACAAAGCTTTTGTTTTTTCATTTACAAACGTGCTACAACGAACGACCGTTTGTTATTCTCGCCTTCCTTATACGTATCTACCCCTTTAAGGGAAGTCCGTAAATAACAAAGTACCCACTAACATAACGCACCGAAGGTATTCACGGTAAAGATCGATAACACACCCCTTGAAGCGATTGTCAGTTCTCATTAAACGTATAAAAATAAATGGTGCGACCGATAGAGGGAGTCGAGTTGGAAAGAAAATTCTCCTAGCTCATTTTCGTAATTGGCTTGGCTTTATAACGTGTTTTCGATGTGAAAGGAAGCAAAGTTTTCTTAGTGCCGCGTAATTGCCTTTTCGGGCGTAGGTATTCCATATAAATTTATAACAAAAAATAGAAAGAGTGTTAAAGTTAATTTGGGTTCGTAAAGCATTACAATTTCTATTTATATTTACTGAACAATTTTCTCATATGTTATGTAAAGTTTACCGTATTTGGAAAACGCTCAATCGATAGGAAATAAAGTAAACCCACAGCACACTATTAAGTAAAGTAACGAAGATGACGTGAAATTTCTGTACGACACAAGACGAGTCTGCAGTTTGTCTTTAGGAAATGTGTATGCTACTATTGCTGCGATCTAGTTCTTCACCTGTTAGGTATCGTACATGTAAACGTATATAAATAAAATAGCTTGGATTAAAATTATGAATACAATTTTGTGTTCATGAATGGAAATTAGAATTATAATAGGTATACTACTCGCAACTATATATTTTATTGTAGCGGAAAACTCAGTTGGCTAACGATTTTAAATGATGATGCAACAAACATCTTCTCGTTTATAATTTATGACCCCTGCATGTTTGTATTAAAGCTCTATCAAAGCAATATGTCACACGCATCCGCCAGGGAAACCGCGGACCCGTCACCTGCAGATATTTGTCAAAACTCATGTACAGCCAACGTGCATTTACGGCTATTAAACAAAATTTTGAAGCAATGTAACCCCTATGATCATCAGGATAAGAGTCAGTTAAAACTTTGAAAACAGTTTTTGAATGGTATAGTGTTCCACGAATATTGTACCAATATGTATTAGGCTGTCAAATATGGTCGCACACGGGCGTTGTGAACGGTCGGATTTATTGGGCAAGTTTAATGCGTAAACACGCTTTCCTTCCCAAAGATAAGTTTCGGTTCAGGTGAGCAGGCTCTGTTGTTAACTACAACGGAACATGCCAAATTGGAACACAAGTTATAGTTTACGAAAGCGATATGTTATGCTATCAAAATTCCATAAATTACAACACTGTAACTAGGTGTTAGTTTCTTACAACAACTATGCTACGTATAATGTCATGTCATTATACATATTCGTACAATACCTATTTAACTGGACAAACTATCTTCCTGACGTTGACAAAGTATTACACAAACTAGAATATGGCACTATAAATTAATGAGTTTCTTAATTTAACATTATCAAAACCCGAAATTAAAATATTATAAATCATAAGTACATATATAATATGTAGTATATAGATATAATTATAATTGTTGCCCGAGTAAACCATTTTAACTATGTATAGTTCACAATAACATTACTGGACCTTTCTAGTTTTTACAAGCGAAGTTGACGGTAGATACAGAATGAAGTTTTGAGACTTGCGCGACGTCTATGAACTGGAACATTAATAAAATGCACCTTAAATCGCAATTGGATCACGTAGCCAGTTCATTTCCCGGAATTCTCGTAGCATTTCGAAGTATCCTTACCGCGAGGCACCTACCTGCGCCGGGGAGGGTGTCGGGGTAATTTATGACCCTAGATAACGAGGGCTCGCAGTGGTCTTATCGACTTCCTTTTCTTTTTTTCCACGGTCTCCGGTGCCTTTTTTCACTAGCAAATCGACTATTACAAGGAGCGTTATCGACCGTAGACAATCGCAATACCGACTCTGAATTGGCGTCCTCGTGCGGACTGTTATTTCTTCCGAGTGCTCCGGATTCTATTTGTTGCTTGTTTTATTTCTATCGTGACCATTGTATTTGCGATTAATTATATGGAATGCTTAAATAGTCCAGTTTAACACATGTTTATTTTGAAAGAAATACGAAAAAGAGAAAATAACAGGTACAAAATAATAAGAATGTTCAAAGAAACTTCCTATTACGCTACTAAGCGTAAATAATATTTGTAAGAAAAAGCTTGCAGATTTTTTTTAGAAAATTACAGACATTTGTAACCCGGCTGTCCAAGTGCCCCAATTTTCTTGACTCTGTTTACGACTTTCTAAAAGGATTCTTTAAAAGGATTGAAAATGATTTGCATACCTACTCAGTTTTAGTGCAGACATTTTAAATTTACATAAACTTCAGAGAATTTAAGCGACATAGCATCGTTACTTTTAACGCTTTTAAATCGTATCTCTTAGTAGGTACTTAGAAATACTACTTACTAAAAGTAAATGTTTTTTTTTATTATACTCTTTTAATCGAATGCTTTCAACTAACTAAGCTTATCTTTTTTTTAATAAACTAAAGGTACCGCGCCGGATTCGCTACTGCAAGTTAATAAAGAAATGTAATGTCGCTCTCTTCTTCCTTCGCGCTCTTCTCTCTCTCTTCTTCCTTTTTTCTTCTTTTTCTCTTTCTCTTTTTGGTTTCGAACTTCGACAAAAACGTTATTATGATTTTATTATTAAATTCATCGTGCTATAAACTAATATTACAGTTATACATAGGTATGCTAAATATAACAGCTTAAATTTGCATATTTACACTGCACAGAGATTAAAGTAGAGCGCTCCTTAACAAGAAGTACAAAGATTTTATATTTCAAACGTAGCTAAGGGATCGTTTGACATCGAGAATCAAGAACACCTGACGCGCGAAACTTACAATTATTTGTTAAGGAAAGATATAACGAGCTTTTTGGTAAAAGATACATCTTTTGACTACTTGCTACTGCTAAATATAGCTATATTTAAATCTGTAAAAAGGAATCCAAAACTTTAAAATATCAATTTGGCGGCGATACGATGTGTAGCTTGAATATAAATTCGTCTTCTTAAATTATCTATACAATTGAAGTGGAATATAAAGAAATATTTAAAGTTAAAGTATTAAAATTCCGTACCTCAAAGACGGCAGAGTGTCACCGACCGTCTAACATTTAGAGCACCTGACGTAGCACAGTTTATAGCTTCGTCGTAAGACGTGGCTTAGAGGGTTCTGCACTTGGCGGAAAGCGTACTTGAAAGTTAATTTTAAAATGGAATTCATGCTAGGAAAGTATTTGTAACGCTATTTTAACCCTTCATGAATTAATGAGCTAAGGCTAGCCGGCAGGTGGGTAAAGTGATATTATGTTATAAAAACTTACATAACTTTGTTTAGTTCCATGTGCATGTAAAGATTCAAGCTTTCGGATATCACAGCTTTTAAAAACAACTGTATTATGTAGTTAGTTATAGTTAAAAAAGAGAGGTGATTACGTTACGAAGCTATACATTTTTATTAGCAACGCCAATCAGCGGTCCCTGAAGGATGGCGGCTATTTCCTGAACCTCAGCCCGTTTCCGCACAAACATTATTGTAACTAACTGCCATTATTTACCTTTAACGGTAGCTTTCTTTCAGCTCAGCTTTGATTTTAATTTATACCTCCTATAAGAGTGTTTATTTCTATAAGACTAAGGCTAAGAAATGTGTTGTTTATTTTCAAAGATGTATTGTTTATCTTCTAAAAGCTGATATAAATTATAATTTTAATACCGTCTCTTGTTAAGGGTATTGTAAATATTTGATTACTAAAATATTTTTTAACAGTACATTGTTAGAACACTGTTTATTATACATATAATGCTTAGGTGTTATTATACATATAATGTTAGGTGTCGAGTGTTAGGTGCTAATTAGCAACATTTTTGTCAAATGGTTTTAGTCCTAAAATACAATTTGTGTATGAAATAAATTTAAGTAAAGAAATATCGTACACAAACAGACTCCAGAGAATACACCATTAATATAAAATTGAGCGATGTCCGTAATCAACTGACGTATTCAATTTATGCTCAGACCTAAGAGCCATTAAACGTGTTTTATCCTTATTGAAATTCAAAAGATTGCGTTTTACTCCAGATGAGATTTGTACCCTAAGGATATAATTTGATGTTTTTGCCATAAAACGGCAGCTGTGTAGTGGCGGTAAACTCATTATACGAAGATCTTAAAGGGATTACCGAGAAAGAGATTTTTGATAAATAACCCACTTATCAATACGCTAGAGGCGCTATCTTGAGAAAGTAATATTAATCTTACTATAGCAACAGCTTGAGTGAAACATTTGTGTTAACTTAACGATTGTTGTGTTAAATCGGATGTAGATTTACTGCTAGATTATAAATGGACTTCTTATGATTACTGCAAAATATTATGATTTACGCGCAAATAGATCAAAACGTTTCTGAAATATTTTATAATGTATTATTACGTCGAATTCACTAAACATCTCGCCCCGCTGCATCGATGCAGATTAATAGTGAATTCGACGTAGTTGTCAACTCGTCCACTATAACAGTTACGCTGTTCTAATAATTTTCAATTGTTTGCTACCTAATAAACGAAAAGGCTGGCTCGCCATAGACCATTGACCGAGAAGAAAATAAAATACCTCCATCAAAATTATGAAAATGCCTTCAAATAAAATTGAAAAATAATTACATAAAATAACGTTATAATATAAGTCTGGATTATTGGAGAAAATATTAGTTAATAAAGAATTACAAAAAAATGTTCAGTTGAATTTCAACGGACATGAAATATGGAAGGATTGTCGCGGAAATGCGATTCATAATTCAAAATCCAATTTACGTTAGATGAGGTTTCGGTTGAAATAAACGGGTAACACGTTTGTTACACAGGGATTTTAATCAGGGTGTTGCAGGGCTGCCGGCGATAAAGAACAACTTATTAAAAGTCTACAAAGCAATTTAGTATCTGATATAATTTGTGACATTGATAAGGAAATGAGAAAAACGGTGATAAGGAAATGAGAATGTACGTCTCATATTTTTCTGATAATGTAACTAAGATCATTTATTAAATGTTATATCAGCACGAATAAAATAGGAATTGCTGTGGATTGGCTAATTTGTGTTTTGACATTTCTGCCTTCGCAAATTAAGTTATGTGATTGATGGATTTAATATTTTCTCAATAAAAAAACATTATATCGCTGGTAGCTTATCTGATAATAGTGAAAGAGGGGTATTTTGTAAATATTTGTATCGAATTTAGGATGTAATGCGTTTTCGATCAAATAGAGGAAAGATAAATGGCGGATAGTTCAGATAACAGCCCAATTTAGCTGTTAGGAGACCGTCGCATAACGTTTATATGGTTGATCAATTTATCAAGTTCAGTTTGTTTTACATATTACATATAATAATTGCCACACATAAAAATTTGATATTCAAATTTATTTATTTATTTATTTATTTATTTAAAGTTGTATCAACAAAGTAGACACTTGATGTAATACAATTATTATGCTTAAACTATG
>DWGJ01001880.1:0-17795 GCA_018246895.1 Aspitha aspitha aspitha | reverse complement strand
ATGTTCGTTTGTGAAAATCTCCGAAACCACTGAACCGATTTCAATAAAATTTTGTACATATATGTTATTTAATCTATCTTAAAAGATAGGATAGTTTTTATAAAATAAGGAAATTATAAATGTCAATTGTCAATAATTTTTTAAATAAAACCAATTTCTGAACGCACGATATTTGTCATATATGATTTGACATAATGTAAAGACGGCAACGCGTGGTCCGGTCCAATAGTTATTGTATAAAATTGTATGTTTTGGTACGCATTTTACAAGAAACAGCGAAGTTTTGCGGCCCTGCAGTGTTTCGAAGGTTAATACATATTTCCGGATATAACTACATATATAGTTGAAATTAGTTGCAAACTATAATGCGACCTACTAAGCGGATAAGTAGCATTGTAAAAGTCAATTCTAATATCTACATATGTATAAGCGTGGTCAGCAGCACTCAGCGTTGAAGAACAAAATAATATACAAATGTACAAAATTGTCGTCATCTATTCAATAAAATACCCATTGAAACTTAAAACTGACATTCACTGTTAAGAAATATAAGAAATAGTTTAAAATTATAATACTCATGTAAGTATGTATACCTATTATATACAAAACGTCCTCCTGTCATTATGTCGAAACCCAAACGTAAAAGCAAATTTTGTCTATTATCGTCCAATCTAAATGCTTAATATTCTACATCGAGTATGTTTAAATCAAACTAAAAATGCAATTTTGATTGCACGAGTTGTTAATATACAAATAATATACTTTGAAAATAGTCAAAGTTGAACTATGCTAAGAAATACCACTAATCACCATTCTATCAATGGCTTTCTTCAAGCAGTGCCAGAATGTTACTGAGCATGCTCTTTGTACTACGAACTATCGTCACTGTAACTAGAAATCTAAACTCGGAGACATTTTTATTTACCTTTCCTCCAGCACCGCCCTGTGAAATACGGTATCTTATAACAACTGCAACGAAACTAAAATATCTGCTGGAGCGCCAATTTTTAACGTGGCACAATTGATGTTAATTTACGTACATGATGAACGGTTATATCTTTCCAATTGCAAAAACAACAAGACCATTAACTCGTTGAAAATACTATGAAATGTGTCTACTCGTTGAAATGTGTCGTATTACAAAAAATTTGTTTGTAAACGTAATCAGGCAACTTTTCCAATCATTCTGTTAATTTGTCGTTTTTACATTTGTGAGATTCAAAGTAGCTGTCAACGTGACTCTTTACGATAGCAGGGTTAGTAACGGACGGAAGAAGTTAGATAGCGTCGAAAGTGATTCCCATGTCGTTGCTATAAAATCATGATATAACTTGAGGATTGGAAAAGCTAGTGGATACATATTTTAGGTCCATAACAAATATGCCAAAAAATAAACAAAATCTCAGCTGAAGCTGTTGTGGGCGGAAGCCTATTTTCACAAATGTTATTACATAACATTCGCGCGAAAAAATCAAGCTTTATTAAACTCGTCATCCAAACTTTCTCACCTTAAAGTCGTTCTGGTTTGGATATATGTATTAAATATAATTTCAAACGACTGAGATATAAATAGTAAATAAACTTTATTAAAAGTTTAAAGTGAAAATTAAAAGTAAGTCATCTTTAAGTGTAGAGATGTGGAAAATTATATTACATTATTATTGCAGCATAATAACGTTGTGCATTTCGTCTTTATCTATGTATTGTCTAATAAGTTACTTCTTCCCGATAGCCCAATCAGCTTTCTCTGCTTTCTTAGCCTGTTGAAACATCAGTAACAACTAATACATAAACAAATACTAATAATCCAAATTATTCAAATTAAACTACTGTATTATTTCCCGAAGAAGAATCACATATAAGTTAAAATGTGACGTATTAAAAAATTATGAAAATAAAGCCCAATTGAGTTATAATATCGTAGAGAAAGAAAATGTTATTTGTTTAGTAATTGATTATAATTGTGAATAAGAAATAGATTTGAAAAGTTTTTATGTACGAGGAAGTTGTTTAAATAATTCATTCTAATATACATATAAATATTTGATAGATTTGTAAATTTTAGTACTGTAAAAATCTATTCGTCAACAACTCGTATGTGACAATGTGATTCGTTACATTTGTTTTTCGAATTGCTTCTTTCGCACTGAAAATGAAATAGATAAAATATTTTAGAAAGGTTGCAATAGATTTAGAATCGTCTGTTTACCTCTTTGTCTTCTTCTTCAAGGGTGAATTCCTTCTTTTTGACAACCTTCAATTGGTTACGGAAGTTGAATTCTGCCGCCTTCTTCTGGAGCTTGGCGAATTTGTTCTCGTATTTGGACACCTTCTTCAACGTAGGTTTGACGCTAGAATCGTTCAAATATTTTACATTTCACATAGTTCTGTATAGGGACTTAACAACGTCGGAATCGGTCCGTGTTGGAATGATGAAATTGTTATGTTACGTTGTGCAAAAAACTTTTTTCACTAATTTTCACTGCAGCAGCGCAGGTAATTATGCTTCATCCAATATTACCTGAATTTTACGGCGAGTCTATCTTTCTGTCAGGTGTACACTATATACTGCAGTATAAAGTTCTTTAACAGTAGTACAGACAACTTAAAGCCAGCAAATGCAAAGGCAAGCAAAAGAAAATGAGCAAATCGACTGACTTAAATGTTACATTCATGACCTACTTGTACACAGCAAATTATTTAATTATATATCAATATTGTATGTGTTGTAATTTTATAAAAGGAAACGAATGATTTGAAATCCCCTACAGCTCTATTCATAACAGTAGTATGTATTTGATGCCAGTTGCTCAGAATAGACATTTAGCTATTAAGGCGCTGGCAGAAGTCCAGTTACTTTCTTAACATTAGGTAAAATTAAAAGCCAATGTTTGGCCGTGTGCCGGAATCCCAGTAGACAAACAATTGATATTTTGTCACAATTCCAATTGTGTCATAGTCATTGCAAATCATACATAGAAAATTTTAAAATGAATTAATTTATCAGAATTGCTATACCTACCTATATATGTACAATAATTTGAATTTGTGTAAATAACAAAAAGGCATTAAAAATAGTTAAAACATATTTTTTTTAAATTACAAACACGAATTTGAAGTTTAGTTAGCTTTGGATGTCGACATTTATGTAATTGTCCATAAAAATATATATAATACCCTAAGCTACAAAATTATAGTATACTTACAATTTGCCTCTGAGGTCATTCACTTGAGAGTTCAGGTCCGCGATCTGTTAAATCATTATATAACAAGTATTAATATAATATTGCTCAATTGTATCATTCCTTGCTCATAAACGTTACTCATTGAAAAATGTTACTAGTGAAGCATATTTATTATTACTATAGTGATTATGGAGTATAGTACACGATGAGAACAAAGATCAATCAATGGACAAAACAGTAAACTTACTAGCATATTACTGTTAACTTACTGTAATGGACATAAAATACATTATAACTAGGAAGAAAAAATTGAAAAAGTGTACTTTTATTGTGTAAAATCATAGACGGAAAATAATTTCAAGACAATTCATGCAAGTTACAAAAAAGGAAATCAAAAAATTTTTAAGCCCTAAAGATCAGAAATAAGAAGCGGCAGTAAGCCAATTTGATGCAGTTGTTATAACAGTATAATCAAATCGAAAAAAGTGATTAATACGACAAAAGCACAGTACAAGGAAGAGAGAGTTGAGCGTCGATTAGGCAGTGTTATTTGCGAGCTGTTGATCAGTTTCCATCACTGTGGTTTGTGAGTAAGTATATACATACTGAAAGGATGTGCGTAAGATTCCCAAGTCCCAACCTATTGCTTTAGGTTCCTATGGTCTATGCTCTTAGCCTATAATATTCAATGTACACCCCTACAATTTTCAATCACTATTCCCATAATTACTTTCTACGTTCGTGCATCAGTTTAATGTCATCTTTGGTAGCTGGTCGCCTGCAGCTCCTGTGTTCTTCAGACTTGGAAATAAACTAGGTGCAGGATATTTTACATGTGCAACAAATAACGCCCAGCGCCACCAATATTGTACCTCTTCGACGCGCTGATACGCAATATTCCGCGTGTTTGCTGTCGTCGCCGAAAATAGAGGCGGTCGAACGCACATGACGAATGCAAGCGAAGAGGAAGATATCACCAATTAAATTGCTATTTATAATTGATTGCTCCGCTGCACGACCAACCTTGTCTGAGAATACGGGCGCTGCTCAATCCGATTTGAATGCAGCTGGAAGTTATCTAAATTTACAGTCAATGGCATAATTTAATATATACGTAAATGAATATAGATATTGAAGATATTGCAGCCGATATCAAACCGTTTGAACAACGCAAATGTATCCCAGCTACAGACCAGTCTTCGAAGTTGTAACATATTGAGGGCTGTATCGATGTGCAATTAGCGCTTAAATGTTTCTTATATAACTTATACAAATATTGTGTGTACAAATATTTTATACTCAAGTACAAAGTAGTTAAAAGTGTATACATAAGGTGACGGTGCAAAATCGATCGATCTAATGATGTCAGCTAAAATAATGTATATGGCGTGTAGTGTCATAGACTCGCAGGTGAGCATAGTATATTGTACAGCGCTCAACGGCTTGCTTGGTGCAGACGGAAACCGAGCCGGCAAGCACACCACCGTCTCGCACTCGTCAGGGAAAGGAACGGGCAACATCGATCAGAGCATGGCACTTTCAATTTAACACTCGGTGTCCAACTAAACAACATATGGGTGTCGCAAAAAGGTATAGGATATATTTCAGCAACCGAACACGCAAACAATCGCGCGGTGTATAACGGCACATACATGAATGTTGGAGATTTGGAACAAGAAGTTTCTTACACTATGCACTTGCGTGTGCCAATAAAGGAACCAGTCCATCGTTCCAATTTTACTTTTACAGTTAATCTAGTGGTTATCGTAAAAAGAGAAAATTCAGTAAGCCCACTAAAGCTCGCCACCACACATGAAGCGTCACACGGGTATAGGCAGAGACGGTCGGTGGTACTCGATTAATGCTATTGCTCTTATCATTCTCATAGATTAAAGTGCCATACTGTCAGGGATACATTAATGGGGACGTTTAAGCATCATGTTGTTATACTGATAATTTCATGCAATAATAAAAAGCTCTAAAGGTTAAATAAGCAGTTGCTAGTCAACCGACGAGTGCTGTACGGCTGCTCGTTGACACCAACATTAAGTATGATAAATTGACAGTATGAGATAACATGAAATGGAGGACATGATATAACAGATGATTGAATGAATGTTACGCGATCATGCAGAGTGGCCGCGACGTCAGGCCGCGTCAGTGGTGAATGCAGTGTTACAGTTACGCCGACGGCCGTTATGATAACAATCGTTAGTGTAGTTAATGGTGTAAGCTCCATGTCGGATGACGCCGCCGGCCGTTGCGGCGGAGACCGATTTTGCACCGCACGCTACCGTGGCTGGGCCGAGTCCGCGCGCGACAACCCTCTACTCACGCTCACACCCGCTCTACGAGTATACCACTAAACCGCGCCTTCACCGTTATTTACAATCCAACAACAAACAATCGAAAACTTAACAAAGCATTATCATGTGTAAAACGAATTGTCACACGCGCTCGTTTGTTACATATTCGATGATTGTGATATTCACAATGGTTATAAAGTATTGGTCAATACCTCATAATCTCTTTTCCTGACTTCATGTTCCAAATCCCACTTCTGGCCCTCACACACATACATGCGGTCATAATACTCCTGTATTATTCTCTTGAGCATTGCTATAGAAAAAGGAAAGACAGATTATTTAGCCGGTAGAATAAGAATGGGCATCTTGTGTGAGAGTGGCCTTCGTCTGTCGATGGGAGCGACGTGTGCATGTGTGCGGTGAGCCGTACAACTATCATGTCATGTCGTAACAACTAAATCAATATCAATCATATCACGTCATATGCATTCCCAATCCTAATATGCAGTTTACCTCCATTTTCCTAATTTCGATAGCTCGTTCTAGTTCATATTTATCGCCCTCAAGGTTGTATATTCTGTGCCAGTACATTTGACATATCGTCTGCAGTTCGGCTAAAGAAAAACATAATCATTTATTTTTTATTGTATAACATCGGTGTAGCGTTGCTCGCCTCACGTGGTATGTAGGTAGTGTGGGTACGAGGCATGGACTCCTTATTTATGGATATTGAAGCGTAAGCGAAGCTACGTATGATAATATTTAGGTGGGATTCATGGTCTAATACTGAAATATAATTATAATGTTTTTGTTAAACTTAAATTCAATGAGAATGTCTACAGAAATCAAACTATTGCAGTTCCAATGTTGGATCGACGGGACCTTGTTATTATAGCGCTTCAACAAATATTTAACGTGTTATCCACATTAGTTAGGGTATATAGGTATATTTTATGTTCAGCTCCGCTATATGATAAATTATGAGTCGTCGGCGAAAACAAGTCATTATCGTATACTAGTCACAATTTCTGCATAAACTACTCAAACGAAGAGCGTTTTATTATAAATTGCTTAGCGCCCAAACCAGATCAGACCTCAAGCTCTCTGCGCGCGACTTCCATCTCGTGATCGTACTTCTCCTCTTCGAGCTTCGCGATACGCTGATGGTAACCGGTAATGATGCTCGTGAGAGCCGCTACAACATCAACCATTAGTTACTTCCGCGATGATACACGTAGCAAGTGTCCTAGCAGCCCACAACGGCAGTCGCACATGAATAGACAGTAAGCGAAAGTGTGAGGCTCAGAGAGAAATTTAATAGTATCATGTATCAGAAGAAGATAAGTAAGTTTTCGCACGAAAATATAACGAATATAGGAGCTTAGAAAAAGTAAGAGACGCGTTAGAAGATATACGAGACCACCGAGTGAGTGGCCTGGTGCAGCAGCGGATTTTGCAATCCGTAGTTAAACAGACGTAGGAGAGACAACACGGCATTTCGTCACAACAATAAGAATATTAAGGAGAAGATTGTCAGTTTTGTGAGTTCGTCAAAAGTGAGCGCCCGATGTCGGCACGGTTCGCTACCTCCATGTCTTTCCGTTTAACGATGTATTCCAGATCGAACTTTTGGTCTTCGAGCTCAGCGATGCGGTTGTTGTAATCTTTGCAAACCCTTGTAACAGTATCTATAACGCGACACACAATTTACATGGGTAATAATAAGTAACGCAATTACAGAGTTAGACTCTGTTGACTGCTGTATAGTGTGGTTTTTCGCATGAAAGTCCTATAAATGTCTGAATTTAAAATGAAAGTACGAGTTTTTGGAATGTTGTTTTTTCTAGATTTTCAATATGTGTATAGATCAATCGATGTTGCTAGGTCGATATTTACCTTCGTTTGCATCTTCGACGTTCTTGGGTTTACCGCACCTTTCTTCGATGATACGCCTCCTCTCTGCTGCTTTGCGTTCCTGTTCCTTCTTCAGTTCCTCGGCGGCTTTTTTACGCAGGAGCAACTGTTACCAGGAACAATAGTTAGTGTCATCGTATTCGTAAGTTGCAATGAAAATAGTAGTTGCAATTTTAACAATCCATCTTATTTTATGCGTGTTTAATATACTTGTGCACTAATAGCTACTATCAAGTTGTTTGCGAATGGAAAACAATAAAACAGGAGTATGTATTCGTTACAAAATGCACTTAAAAATCCTAATTAACCAATTAAGACTATTTTCTTGGTCAACAAATACTTTTAGTAATCTAACTTAAAATAACTTCAAACATGGTGGCCTGATCTCAAATTAGGCGGAGTTTATATTAAGGTAACCTGACAGCTGTTAAATCACATTTAACATTTTATAATGTTTACAAATGTTAAAATTACAATTACCCACAGATACTCCTCGAGAGTTTTATTTGTCCTCTTTTCTGTGTAACTAACTAATAGCAAATCTGATACTCACCCTAAGTTTCTTCTTTCTCTCGGGTGTCATGAAACCCTTCTTCGCCTTTTTGGCCTTGGAGGCCTCCTCCATACGCTTGCGCACCTCAGCGCGCTTGCGGTCAATCTCGGCCTGTTTGGCCTTCTTCGCCTGGAGACATCCACCACATGGTAATAGTTTGGCCAATACTTCAATACAGATTCTGCCACTTACGTATATTTAATGTTTGTTTATGTTGTTCAATAAGATGATGCGTGTTGTGAAGTACTTCTGGTTATGAATATATCCATAACATTTACCAGAGATACGTGTACAAAAACTGTATATTAAGCCATAAAATTATGGATAGTTCGTTTGTAGAACTAAGTAGCGAAAAATATATTAGACTAATCTTGAACTACCCATATACCTACATGTTGCAGAATAGGTAACTTAGTCAAATATGTATGTATAAATAACTAATGTGATAGTCTAAATCGGAGTTCAACACGTGTGAGACAATAATAAATAGGTACAGTAATGTATGAATATGTTGTAGTATTTGTGGTATTAGTCCTGTGGTACTTTACCTCCTCGAGACGCTTTTTCTGTAAAAGAAATAAAACGAAAATGAATTCCAAAACATTTTTTGTCGTTTCGATTAGTTATGTGCTGTGTAAATAGTGTTTTATACAAAACATAGTATTATTTATTGTAAATTAAACACATTACATTATAAAGCCTGATATGTTTATATAAGTTAAGTATTATTTATTACATAGTACATCGTTGTGTTACATATAAACTAGCTTTTAATCAATCATTGCTCTCCCATATATTGGTAAAAAAATTAGTTTTGTGGTGATATACATATATACTCTCGTGTGAATTGTTAACAATATACTAGTTAGTCAAAGTTACATAACATAATTCGGCAAAAAAGCCTGACACATTGATAAATACCGACTTACAACATTTTAATGTCTATTTAAGGCTGTAACAAAAAATTCTGTAAATCAAGAAAAAATACATACACACTCCAGATTTCTACAGAGTGTTCTGTATTTATATTAAATAATTACATTGTAATTCATTCTTCTCGATTATATGGTAAAGTTAAGATTTACTTCATATAGCGTAAATATTCGCATTGAAAAGTAGATGTGGCTGCAACCCTATTACTCCAAGTCCAAGTGCTAGGCACGAGCCCGCAACCGAGGAGGGCCTTTTGTCAGATGTTTTTAAATCACCTGTAAGGCCTCCGTAACAGTTTAACGATTGTTTCTTGTGGGTAACACAAACGACTGCTTAATGTGCTCTCCGAAGCACGAAAACGCTCAAGATATTTGCGATTAGCAGTCAACTTAATAAATCGCTTGCAATCTGTAATCTGCGTCAGAGCTACTTTTGATTTTACTACATTTTGGAGAATGGTACTAAATTTAACCAACGAATATTTTGCGTGTATCATTATGTGTTAGACATGTTAGCAGGATATAGAAATATTTACCTCCGTCTCGAGGAGACATGGTATTTAATACTGTTGTGTGGCCCCCACGATCACGAGTGGCGAAACGAACACCGGAAACGCCCAAACCGGACCAATGCAATAGAAGTAAAATAAAACAAAATTATGTTAGATATATATACATCAGAACATTGTTAAAATATTTAAGTAATTCATGACTTCCTTGTACAAGCAGATAATATGAACTGCTATATGAATTCAAATGTAATAATAATTCTGTTTTTCTTGTAGTTTGATTGTGCTGATATCTTCGTTTTCTGTGAATAACCAATATGTATGGTTACCACTTTATACACAGTAAACAGGTACATAATAAGAAGAACAAAACATACCTGCTTTTCATATGCAAATAACATCAGGTAGCTTGTAAAAATATAACATAATTTATTTCAGATTACTCAAATCCAAACCACTACGAGTAAGACTAATTGAAGAGAAACATTTAGGAGTAGTTGAAAGAATTATTTAATAAAATTTATACTTTTATACATATATCGTACCTTACTTCATCATCCGCCATTGTGTATGTTTTCTAGTAGGTGTCCTGAAACAAGCAATTTCCGCATAAGTTACATGTACGGGAGAATATTAGGTACACGTTTGTATTTGGTTTTGAAGGAATTATTATAGAAATGATATATTTTTATTCTTTTTAGTATCTATATATATTACCTGAGATCTGATATAATATAATCTTAGATAATTGCGGAAATATACTTAAAACCAGAATCCATAAAAATTACATATTTGGCCGACACCCGAGAGTTATTTGAAACGAGTTGGATGGATGCCAATTGTAGGTGTACATATATGATATTTGATACTTTTAACTCTTTTATTTTCAGAATATATCCATAATTATTGTAAAGTGTCTTTATCCTATTTGGTTTGATATTATTATAGGAGAAGTAACTTTGAACTCAACTGCATACAAGGTGAATGTGAGCGCATTGCATTGTTGAAGTCAACATTTCAAGTATAGTCGCAGTATCGGCATGTTTTGTAGGGGTAGATATGACAAGTATTTGTAGCGTGCGAATATTCAACACACATGTAGTTTGTCAGTAAGTTTACGTGGGCGCGGGGTGAGGCTCACGGAGACTGAAATAGTGCGCGGGCGCGGGCGCCACCTAATTTGGTCGCGGCTGACGAGAGACTTCGATTACACGAGCTTCACGCGTAATACAACACGAACGCTAAGACCAAT
Organism: Aspitha aspitha aspitha; assembly: GCA_018246895.1. Lineage (NCBI taxonomy): Eukaryota > Metazoa > Arthropoda > Insecta > Lepidoptera > Hesperiidae > Aspitha > Aspitha aspitha. Next base: position 7,144 of record DWGJ01001880.1, on the reverse strand, counting down.
CTGACGCTTGGGTAAACGTACGGTAGTATTCATATATTTATACCGATACCGATGATTATTTCTAATATAAGCGGTTTTCATCGTAAGTACCTTGTGTCCCTCGTGCCATTACCGAGTTTATATAATAAGTAAATAAGTTTTTCGAGAACTGAAACAGATTATTTACAAAATATTATATAAATTTAGGATCTGTCTAGCCTGCCATTCTTATTATTGTATTTGAATATGTATGAAGCTAATAGGAAGGATGTCTCTGGGTACGCATATATGCATGTGGTACTCGTAGATTAGACAAACGAACAATTGATTGACTACATTTTCAGGTTGCGTTTTGATAAATGTCAGAATTGCATTCCATTTCTCATAATATTAATGCGCACGTTGTAGGTAATCCTGTTTTTTCAAAATCTTCGCTGGTTCTAGATCAATATAATAAATCAAGTGTATACAATACAATAGTTTGTAACGCGGATCGAGAGCCCGTTGCTCGTTGCAGACGGACGACTTCAACGGAACAGTTTCAATTTATGACCTCGAAGTTTCACACACACTCGAGCGCGGCGATGCAACACGGTGTTCCATTTCACCCGACGTTGACATATCACTTCACTTAACGATTATCGCACTAAACATTGCTATACGGCCACAAGTTTCATAATATAAGTTAGTAAATTCTTTATTAAACGTCACTAAAACTCACCTACGGCAAGAAAAAGAAGATGGCCCTATAAGATGGTTCAGCCAACACGAGCCACAGTTGCTGACTGGCGCGAGGCGGGCGGCAAGGCGCGGCGGGCAGTGCGTGGGCGCCGCCCGCCCCCCGGCGCCGTGCATCTACCGCCCGGAGCCCCCCGACGCCCGCTTTTCCGTGCAGACATTTTTAGAGCAGTGGAGTCTTAACACTATCACCGAAATAACACAAGCTTAGGCTCCTGTTTGGTGTGACTCGAATAACTTGTAAATATGAGTCCAAAGCACCATGAAATTTTATGCTGCAGCTAAAGTATGTACAATGTAGCATGAAGCAAGCGTTTTGAAATTCACATAATATAGTTATAGGTAATCCAAGTACTAATGTAAACTTCTTGATAGTAATCAAAACATAAATATATGTATTATGTTACAACTTCAACCAATACCTATGCATACTCACGTGCCGTACAGTTGAATATAATTTGATGCTAATGTTATCTCGACTGTTATTTTTTAATTAAGTATTCGATTTCGTTAAATTTATCACTAGTAGTAGTATTATCTACATGAGGAACCGTCATTGGAACGACATTTATTTGTGTTGTAATGTTCAAAATACCAATAATAATAGAACTATAGTGAACATATCCGTTTTATTACAGTACAGTTTTTCTTGTCTAATTGTAGATTAAGAGGAAAAAATAACAATAAAAACGTGGTAAATACTGAAAAGAGATTTACAGAATTTATTTTCTTAGTATATGAAAAACCTGTTAACCGTGCTTCGAAACTTTCGCAACAAGTAAATCGCGTCATGTGGATAATATCAAGTGTAGCCAATACAGCTCGGTGGAAATGTTTGGAATGTGGAAGGTGTCACATTGAATGCTTTCTGTGCTGGAGCACTGATGTCTGATAGTTATCCTGAGATCATTCACAATTCGGCCTTTTTACATGGCCTGAAATTGACTCGTCCAGAGGATAGAAATTTTTGTGGAAACGGGTGAAACAATTTTAACCTCGGGAGACAACCTGATGCATTTTCGTATTAATACATATATATACCTATATCATGAAATTCACCTTTGATTCACTCACACAAACGAAGTTGTAAGTAGAAGGCTAGTATGAATTATAAATGTAAGCGGGTCGAATCGCAAGCGATTTATATTACAACGGACGCTTGGTGGGATAAACGTAATAACGACCTCATTCTTCTGTCGCTATTTCGGGAGGCGGTTCACGGTGATTATAATGATCACGTAGCGTGACATACGTAGCGCTCGTCATGATTTTAGGTAGTAGAAATAACAGAGGGCAAAGCATATTTATTACTCAAGTTGTTCACAGTTGTCCATGGACATGGTACCTTGTAGCTTTTAGTATGAGAACAATAGTTACAATCAAATCAATTTCCGGTAATACAACATTTATTAAAGCATCCAGTTACAAATATAAAATTCAGCAATTTCCCAGCTAATAGCCCAGGCAATAAAGGAATCGTTTTCAACCCTACGAAGTCAAGATACATGATGATACAAATACATATGTGTAAAAAAAATAAGCACACTATTCATGTCATTTCTAAGGAAAAGAAACAGCCTGTTGGAATCCGTAAATGATAAAACTAACGAATAGCTGCACAATCAGCAGTTAAATTAAATTTTCGTCGGAAGTCGACGACTAATACATATTTCCTAATAACTAACTAATTGGAAACAACGACATACATACGAGTATATTTCAACAGCTTAGTGACCACAGACGTAGAAAAATACAAGCGTTTTTTGTCTCTGTATTACTTAGGTAAATAAAAGAGGGTAAGTGAACAGATAAGTAGGTTAGCGTTATTTTTAATATTGTTTTAAAGTACATGTCAATATGAGTTATTATTCTGCTGGCTGGAAAATAATCTGTTAACCTTGAATACTGCCAACAACAAGTATGTATGCTTCAAAAAAACCAATGTGAGCACACCACCTTCCGACTTCAAAATCCCTGTAATCGCAACTTAAAGGAACCTAGGAATTGTAGCTGAAAAGCATTGATTAAGGCAGACACGATAAAGTAACTCGGCGTTACTTTAGATGACAGATTAACACATTGAAGCAGTGTCGCAGAGAAATAGAAAGTTAATACACATCTTTAACTCCCTTAGACAAGTGGCTGATGAAAATTGACTGCTGCAGACTTATAAAGATCTAGGCGAATGCATCATCAGCTACTGCATCTGCGCATAGGGAGAAGCTGCCAAAACGTACATGATTACAGTGGAACGCGCTCAAAGAATCCTGCTGAAAGTAATTATGACCTTGCCATTCAGATATTCTACTACAGATGTCTATGAAAAATGCAAAGTGCTGACAGTTAAAAAATTGTTTATTTTCCACAGTATTAAAAGGTATCATAGAGAAACGGTTCCTCATCTGTCCAGCAAAGACAAGAGAGTGGATAAATGCCCCACACCTCGTTGCAATAGTTCTCTTGCTAAAAGACATTATAATTATTTATCTCCAAAGCTATATAATTCTATTAATAAATAATTTAATAAATTTTGGAAATAATTGTTCTTTTAATATTTTTACAATACACGAACTTCATGAAAATATTTTAAGTATATTTCCAAACAACTGATGCATATCGCCATATAATAACTTTTCCAATATACCATAGAACCTTGCAATTCCTGGGAGAATAAATAGAATGTTTCAAGACATGGATGAATTATCTAAGTGCGGCTCTAGTCGACTGACATTTCCCTAGAGATAATCTGAAAATGATAAGACATGATAGAAATGAGGTAACATATGCCGATCAGGTATGAAAAAGAAGTGGCACGTTTCCTATTGCAATAAAATCTTCTGTTCAGCCAGAACAATAAGAGACCTAATGAGTTTCATTCCGCCTCTTATTGTAGGTAGGTATTTTAAGAGTAGAAAATAATAAAACAGCATAATAAAGGTACATCTGAAACCGGAAGAAAAAGTAAAACGAAAGCTTTATTCTACGAGTATAATATGCCGCTGTGATAGAGCAATGATACATGGAATTGTGACATCACAACATGTCAGCATTCTATAACTTGCGAAAGGAAATATTAAGTTTATTTTATAAAAACATCCATTTTTATTGTATAATCAACGTATTCTACTGCGTGATTATTACGTTCCACACGTTTTTTATTTTATTTCAACAACCGTCAGGTTAGGTCAGCCAATTCTCACTAATTAAACATCAAGTCATTAATTTACTAGTACCAGCAAATGAGATACATTGTATTATTTTCACACATTACATTATCAATGCTTCCGTCGATGTTTTACATTCAAAATGCAGAAATTTGGCCACACTTCTGGTCCCACTAGACCCATCTTATCTTTGGACGTCAATACCTATGTATTATACATACATACGGAAAGCGACCCGCCATACTAAAACGATAAGTAGAACTTTCCTTTGAGTCAGGCGAAGCGTGTTGCCTAGCTGTTGTGAATTCTAAATTGAAAAAAATTAATTGTAGTTAAAAGAACTAAAAATCACACTTTTCTAGTGAATCAACTTATAGGAAGAAAAACTTAATATAAGAATGAAATGATTAACGAGAATTCATGTTACCTACTCTTCTATAAGAGCGGGGTGTTTTGTACGACATTTTTACTAATTCTCTATTTCGGAATAAAATTAATAAAGAATCATAACGATTGATATCAAGCATAATGGTTTTTAGGGTTCCGTACCTAAAAGGTAAAAACGGGACCCTATTACTATGCTGCCGTTGTCTGTCTGTCCGTCTGTCTGTCCGTCTGTCTGTCTGTCACCAGGCTGTATCTCATAAACCGTGATAGCTAGAAAGCTGAAACTTTTACAAATTATGTATTTCTGTTGCAACTACAACGACAAATACCTACTAAAAAGAAAAAAATAAAATATTAAGGGAGAGTCCCCATACAATAAACGTGTTTTTTTTCGTATTTTTTGCTCAATATTAATTACGGTAACAGGTAGAAGCTTAAAATTTTCACAGAATATTTAGATGTATATTACCTATCAAAATAACTAATTGAACAAAAATAAGGTAAATACTAAACATACACCAAACGTGATTTTCTTTAATAGATGGTACGGAACCCTTGGGGGCAGTCCAACTCACACTTGGCCGGCTTTGATTTCACATAAAGCGACACCTGTATGTAATTTTAGAAATTGTTCTCTATTCCGCCTTGTTGCAACCAGCAAGTACCCGTTGTTAGTCCATAATTCTAACATAGATGGCGCTTGAACAAAATTGGATTAGTATTAATAATATTTATGTACAGTACAAGTTTTATTAAATCTCCTCGATAGATGTCGTTTAAATATCAAAATTTTCAACACTGATAGATTACGAAAAATGCTCTGGTAATCTGGTAGTGCATGAAGTAACAGTATTTCATAAAAGGTTTCTGGGACTATGAATTATTTATAATATTTAAGTTCACAAATAAACATCATTTTAATATACTAAGACAATTCACGATGCCATTAACTGATTATTTCCCTAAGTTAAATACAATATCTAACTTTTACAGACGGACCTCATGCAATCTACTCATGGAAAAATCGTATCACAACAGAATAAAAATTAGAAGTCTGTTGGATTCAAATGGGACTATCTATCCCATATTTTAACATAATAAATAAATATTGTTATGAAAAACTTAATAAATTTCTAAAAATTTATGAAAACGTTTTTAATTTATAACATTTACATATTAAAATGTAGGATCGTCTTTCCTTTACCCACTTATATATGAACAAAAATTTCTTCGCTGAATTAATCTATTCGTTTCGCATATTTGTTTTGCATTTATTTAATGTACTAGCTAATACAGGTATATTTACAGTATCTGCCTAATCGCTAAAAATTATTTGTTTTTATATACATAGGTACACATACAGCTCTCACATACCTAGCTATTGAGTTACCTACATCTATAAAATATGTAAGAACTACATAACTTGTTTGTCCATTTTTTAGATATACGTTATACATTTTTGATGCTTTAACCGGGAGGAGACGTCAGACACATTATTAAGTATTACCTTTGGGACTCAAGACTTCTTAAATTGGAAAGGCGTTAGAAATTATGCAAACAAAGGACCCACCTTCGGCTACTTGTACGGCGTTAGGGGTCTGTTTAGATATCTAATTTAATTGATGCAACCGCACATTGTCTTTATAAAATTTACCATTAACCACAATATTTCAGAATTAAGATGACAAGTGATACTTCGCTTGACATGTCGATTACAGTAACATTAAAAATTAATCGTAGCTAAAATCCTGCGGATATTACGATATGATGTTGCCACCATTTTGCCCAATAAAAATATATTCGATTTAAAATAATACAACGCATTATTATTTTGCTTTCAGCAAATGGGTTTTTGATTCTTATTGTTGACCTGATTTTGTGAAACTCAATCGAAGAATAAGTTTATTTTTATGTCTAAGTTAGACAACACAACTACAATTTCAATAAAGACGTAAAGTTAAAAGTTTAATAAAATTTTAATAAAGATGTAATCAATTAAACCACTTGATCCAGTGTATCACAAAAAACGCGATCATAATGTGACCCTCTATCTTATATGACACCCTGAATTGGTATAAGTATTTTTTTATTTGTCATCTTCATAAAAACAGAAGTAAACAATTTTTGTAGTCAAAAAGTATATTTATTTACGATGATTATATTATATCAAAGACAATACAGTTATGAAGCTAAACCATATACTATTTTTAGATTGCTATAACGACGCGTGATTTTATCCTCGCAAAATGTACATCCTTTCATCCAGGTGGGGAGTGGATAACAGTGCGCGGCGCAGTTACGTCATATCTCTAAGCTGCGTGCACAGAACACGGACCTCCTATGCGGGTCACCTATTTTAGAAAGCACTTACGTCAAACGATCTATTGAACACATCAATTTCGATTACTAATACCGAAGATAACTATTTCGATTTATATACTAAAAATGCTATCTCCTTACGCCGATACTCCTTTGCCATTTAACCTCTTTGACTTCTTAGATTAGATCGTAATTTTAAGGATTTCTGTCTAGAATAGTGACGTTTTATATCATTACATTACCGCAACAAGGGCAAAATATTTTCTACGTATATTATAAAGAATTAAAATATTGGTTAAATACAGTCGGGTAAAAATAGGGCAAACATGGAGCTGAAATCAGTTTAAAATTCGAACTTATTTTTAAAATTAATCTTTTATACATAGATGTCTTTTATACATAGATTTATTTATAGATAAATATATTATTACTTATATGTATGTATGTTTGTATATATATATATACAAACATACATACATATTATGAATATATATAGCTATTTTTATATGTATGTATAAAATGTAATAATAATATTGTATCTTAAATTGCTTTATTTT
>DWGJ01001879.1:0-17808 GCA_018246895.1 Aspitha aspitha aspitha | reverse complement strand
TTGTCAGAACTGAACCAAATTAAAATGGGACCCCATGGGAGGCAACAGCTTTCGATTAAAAAAAAATCATCAAAATCTGTTCACCCAGTAAAAAGTTATGAGGTAACAAACATACAAAAAAAAAAATACAGATGAATTGAGTACCTCGTCCTTTTTGAAGTCGGTAGAAAATTGTACTCCCCCACAATGATTATTGCGGATTAATAATATTTACTACACCAATTCCAGGATACACAATTTCCTCTCATAGTATACATTAATACGATTGTATCTGACCTTCATTATAATCTTGTGATTACATTACATGGATATTTCACTAAGAGTTAAAATTTGATATTGAGGTAACATAATCGAAAAAAAATCTAGTTAAGAGAATACTAGAACACTGTAAGTAATAAAGCGGAAGGCGTTCATAAAACACGTTAGAATTTCAAATATGTTAACAATACAATACATGTATAGCAGTTATACAATGACAATAAAACGTTTACCTACTTTAGATACGTTAATAAAAGTTCATATTAGCCATTTGATTATTACTTCCTCATTCAGGCTAATAGACGTCAAAACAACTTACACAGAATAATCCATGGTTGTTACATAAAATTCAATTACTGCATTGACATTGTCGAATCCGAATGTACACAAATAATATTATTAATTAATAAAAAAAGCAACTACGCTTGCAATATTAATTTCCCCTATTATTACTTTACGTTGCAAGTACCTATCATGTATTATTTTAAAGATGGTGGCGCGAACGCCAACAAAAAAAACAAAATGGCGTCTTTTATTTGTTTATTACTCATCTACTGATTATTATTAATGTATTCTCAGTATATTTTTTTTTTCGTATTGTCAATATATTTTTTTGTATTTTTGTTAATTAATAGGGAATTTTTAGACACGAGTATATATGTAGATTTCTTCTATGTAGGCAATGTTTAAGTAATATGAGATGATTACAACTTAATAAGCACGGAGATATTCATGAAGATTTACTATCTTGGGTGTATTGACCAAATATAACGAGGCAGAGTATCGCAGTTCACAGCGTTTTATGTATTGTTTAGTAACGATAATTTTGACGATAGTGTGTAATGCGAGAATGTTGAAGACAAAGCGCCGCGACCTTGTAAATGGGAACTAGGGCTACCAACATGTTAATATGTATATATATATATATGTACATATATTATATATAACAACGTATAAAAAACACTCAAGTGCCTAAATCTTCATAATGTTAGATTATATAAGGTGCTAAAACAGAAGAAGAAAATCCATTCTCATATATTTTATCGACAAATAAATTAAAATAAAATATTATTTATACAAATTTGTGCACGTTGCAAACCGTACCATAAGCATGTTATTCGTAAACGTACAAGAAAATTTTATGATACACTACTGTCAATAGAACATTTAATGCTGAGTCAAGTTAAAATAGAAAATATAAATTGTGTCCAAAGTTCAAATTTTCTTTAAAAAAAATCCGCAACCCTATCGGAGACGAGTAAGAAGCGCTGTCGTCGCCCCACCGGACTACATCTCAATTCTTATAAAACCCACGGATTAATACCAAAGTTATGTCAGTTAAGACTTACTATTCAAACAAAAAAATGTTTACCAAAGTGAGTAGCCACTCACCTTCATTAGCAACTACTGAAAACAAAACAATTTGATACCATATAGGGCGCTGTAATTCAAAATTATTAATCAATACGCCTTTACGTTACAGATTCTCGTCTTCGGTGCCGTCCTAGCTGCGGCTCAGGCGGGCCTTTTAGGCCTCGGTGCAAACTCTCTCTCCTCTCCACACGCCTTAGCTAACCAAAATGCTGCATATGCAGCACCTCCAGGCCACGGAACCTCTTTAGCTCACGGCGCACCATGGGCACCGGGAACTTCTCTATCCCCTGCCGCGCCCTTGGCTCACCCTGGCCCTTACGGTCATGCTGGGCCCTACGCTCATCCTGGGCCCTACGCTCGTCCTGCGCCCTACGCACCTGGTGGACTCCACGCACATGCTGGACCTTACGCTCAAACGAGACCATACGCCCATGTTGGACCCTACGCCCACGCTGGACCTTACGCCCACTCTGGACCCTACGCCCACGCTGGACCCTACACCCACACTGGACCCTACGCCCACGTTGGACCCTACGCCCAAACGGGACCGTATGCTCACGCCGGACCCCTAACTCCTGCAGTCCCCTATAGTCATGCTGCTCTTGGACATGCGGCCCCTTTGGCGCATGCTGCCCCATTAGCTCATGGTGCTCCTTTGGCCCATGCTTCCACCCTGGGCCATATTGGTCCTCTGGGCCAACGTGCTCAACTAGGCGCCTACGCCGGTCAATATGGAGGCTATAACAATGACTATTATGTAAGTACATAACAAGTTCTCTTAGAAAATACGTCATACACACCAATCAATATTGTCATTCACACTTCACCTGGACGTTCGGTAGAATGTAACACGATGAATCAATTTTTCTACCGACCGCCTGATCAAATACTAACAAAGTACGTAAACCTAATCTAAGTTTAAAAAAAACATGTTTATCACGCCTTTATTTATGAATGACAATATTTATAATTTCATTGTTGCATATGAGTATGGTCTTTTACATTTATGAAAATGTACCCTGGTAACACAATTATTATTATTAATATCACATTGTTTTTATAGTCTCACCCCAAATACCAATACTCGTACTCCGTGGAGGATCCTCACACTGGTGACCACAAAGCCCAGCAGGAGACCCGCGACGGCGATGTTGTGAAGGGCGAATACTCTCTGCTGCAGCCTGATGGCTCCATCAGAAAGGTGTCCTACTCCGCTGATGACCGTCACGGGTAAATCGTACAGTTTTAATTCTAATTTACAACGTATGCCTCCATGTAGGTAAGATTTTGTTAAAACGGTACTAAACTTAAATTATGGATCCTATGGGTATTGACTGATATATCGCCATATGAAATATGAAATGTTATTTCGGTGCTCAACATGATTGTTCTATTTGATGCTTTTTACTCTGAACAACTATAGCAACAAATACAAGGGACTAAATTTTGAACAATTCCTGAGATTTGAAAACATAAATATATTAAACATTACTTCATGTACTATTAGCAAAGGTTAATGTTTCCGTTTCTTTTACGTTCATAGTGTTATGGAATTCAGGACAGAATTCCGGATTAGTGTAAAACGTGAACGAATTGGAAACTTTTAACATATATGTACGTAACGAGTAAAGACGAGCAATGACAGTGCAACTTTCCTCAAATTGCGCAAGTCTGACCCGTTTACGTGTGCCGGTCATGTTTGACATTGCTTTCTCAGGAAGCTTTACACATAACAGTGACCTAAAGTAACGTTGGTGTACATAACACATGGCGGTCAAACCAGTACAACCGGTGTTCCGGATTCGTATGAATAATGACCTGAGCCGACCTCTGCGCTTGTAACTGTCAACAGGCAGCGATCAGGTGTATACCTAGTAAACTTGTTTTAGAACTGGTTCGCTTTTTGAATTATTGTTTATTTATATTGTGACGTATTAATTGTAGAGCGCCCATAGCTCTGACGCGATCTGTGTATCGAAGCAAAGTCGGGCGCAGTTAGCTCTTAGACGAGTGGCCTCCATTGGCAAGTTTTAATGAACGTTTCTGTGATTTAGATTGCTGGAAGTACATCGGAGTCTGCTTGTGCTAAACCAAATCAGCTTTAAATGCAACTTATAAGCATCCATCGGACGCGTCCGTCACTAACCCGTCACTCTCCGATACTCCAGGCCTTTCGTAATATTAGGAGATCCATGCCCAGCGTAGGGACGTAAGAAACTTGTAATAATATTTTTTTATTATTTGTTACAGTTTCAACGCAATCGTTCAAAACTTGGGCCCAAACCATCATGTCCACTCAGCGCAGCATCATCACTACTAGATCTTTAATGATTATGATAACAATGATCTAAGTACCTTGCGAAGTCCTGGCGTGATCTCATATTCGTTGCAATTGTTCGAAAGCGATAGTCAATAAAGTTAGTACAAACTTTAACTTTTTTTGTATTTCTCGCCTTCCAAATATGTATTATGAATTACTATTAATTCTTTGTTTACTCTGTGACATATAAATGAGTGCTAAAACATATTACATTACACCTGTCAAGTTTGAAATCTATATTACGTTGGAGTGATAAACATGTCGTAACACGTTACAAAAAGGCCAGAACAGTTTATATGAAAATAGCTCAGTGATGTTATCTTTATTTCTCATGTTAATGAGGAAACAAGCCAACATGAAGCGTTATGTGTCTTGGTTCATAGACAGCTCCAACACGATTAAAGTTCTGTAACGCATTACTAGTTTATATTATTACAGATTTGAATGACGTTAATTCATTTTTTCTTTTCCTTACATATGTATATATGTATAAGGCAAAGAAAAGATATACTTACCAGCTACAGTTATAGATATAGATATTGCTAATATATTTATAGTAGGAGATCCGACCAAGCGTTGCCGTGGTTTAATTAAAATAAAGTTATAATGACTTAATCTTTTATATTAATTGAGATAAAAACTATCATATCGTCAAGTTGGACCAATTTACACACCTGAGCAAATTTTCATTAGTTCAGTACTTTTTAAAGTCAATCGAGGACATACACTGTGACAGGAGATTTGTGTATAGGAATGTATAATAACAAACATGTTCTCCAAAGATGTTACGAATGGTTTTATATATTTTTAAGTGATTAAATTGCAAAAGTTCAAATTGTGTAACAGCTCCATCTTTATTAAAAACTATCTTAGTGTGCCTCACCAACATTAGTACAAGTAATTACATATGTTGCTACAACTCCTAAAGCATTAAAACTAAGTGATTTCAGTAAGTTAGTTATTATAAAAATTGTTACTTGAAATTTTAATCCAACAAAATTTCGAAGCTTTTAACTTGTTAAAATGTTTAAATAAAAACTGGAAACAACTTGTTTATCTAAAGTTAAACCAATAATATTGCTTCCTTCGTTTCTCTTAAACAAAGCATGTTAACAGAGATGAAAAACTCACGTAACTGTTCATTTATGTTTGTTAACTTCAAAATGTTAAAGAAATTGGAGAGATTAATACATAAATACTTTTTTATCTGCTGACCAAAATACCTACCCTATTTTAGAAGTACAACGTAGTACAACAAAGAAGCAAAATGATAAAAGAACGCAGACTTTGATCTACAAAGTTGACCCGATAGTTGCTTTCCCATTTTTCGTGACACAATTCCTTTGCTTTGTTCCCGTCACATTACCAGTAGTATTGGCCATGAATATTTTATAATGACCGCGTTACAACATATTGTTGTACATTTGAAACAAACACAAAACAACCAACACACTTATATCGAATACCGCCTGCATCGCGATAACGTTAATAGTTTCAAAAGTAGCCCGCTTAGTTGCGAAAGTCGATTTTAATTGATTACCTATCGCAAATATGCATTAAACTGACGAAAGAACCTCAAATGACCACCTATATTTATTGCAACAACATATAAGAATGTATTAATTTTAACGCGTTTATGGTTTAGTAGATCGAAATAAAACAATAAGCGAGTTCGATGAAGTGCTTTTACAAATGTAATGCTGGATCCATCAATATTTCTAGACTCTGAATATTTTAACTCATCGCTGGGTATCGATGTCTCTGCCATCTTGGTCAATTTTTGAGTTTAATTCAATATGATCGCTGAGAAGGGAATTTGTTTATTTTTATTTTGCAGAAGGATGTTAGGTATTTCATCGATAGAGCTGCAAATTAGTGTCAAGTGACATGTCAAAAGTAGGTACGCAAATGGCCCCTGAGGCAGTTCCGACAATATTTAATAACCGTTAAAAAACATGGCTGAGTTTAGGAGCACAAAAGCGCTTGTGAATATAGGCTTGAATGTGTTCTGTAAGAATTGTAGTCGTTCCGATTGCCTTGGCGTATACGAGTATGTACCTACCTACCTAACCCTTCTCTCATCGAATAACCCGATATTAATTCACAAAAATAAACCTCTTTTAACTCGATTTCGAAAAACTGTCTTATGGTATAGTGCTGTGGGGAAATAAACTTTACAATCTATAAGGTTTTCCATCATCAACTAATTTCTATTAAAATTACTAGAATTCTATGATGCAAAGCAAATGCACGAAGATGACAGTATGCAACATCAAGTAAGAGTAATTATGGCTTTCATCAATGTACAAGCTGCTGAACTACTAACATATTAGATTACCTAATGGCTAACACACATTCACTTACATATTTATGTACATATATTGGTCACCTTTTTCGTAGTCTGTTCACTGCATATTTACACTTAGGTACATTTGTGTTGTTTCATTTATTCGTCGATAAGTCGTGATGGTTGTAGAGCTTGCTACCGAGTGTTATGATAATTGACTAAGAACTCAACTTATATTCGATTTCTTATAAGACAACCGTGAGTAGTGCTGTGAATTTACAATAATAGAACAGCAATATAACAAAGCTGTAATTCTTCAATTGTCCTGGCGGTTACACTTATTCATGGATGAACCGGTTTTAGCGAATAAAAAATTACATCGTCAAAAAACCTTGTACCATATTTTGAAAACTCTTGACAAAGTTCCTGGAAATAAATATAAGAATTTACGAAATTAACTTAAGTTCCATTGCCGCTGTAATAATGAAACTTAATAGAGCAGCCTAAAAGTAAGTAAAATAGGGATCAGACGGTATCTGTGTTACAATTGTAGGCCTTTAGAAACAGATCCATGGAACTATTCTATTTTGATCGTTTTCAATGTATGTTAGTTATATATTAAATAGCAGTATTTTAGTGTGTATCGTAGTATTGAAACACGTAAATACGGATGACAACTGATTTATTTCTATAGTGCAGGTACCTACTAATACATAAATGTGAATACACGCACAACAAAGTGTATCAATAAAATTAATTTTTTTTCTCAATATCAATTGTTCTAGAAAAAAATGCACACGTAAAAAATTAGGATGACAGGCTCGTCAGTTTACTGGCTTCAATTATGGTCTCGGTTTCTACCCAAGTCAAATATTTGTATGATAAGCGTGAAATATATGTTGCAAATAACATAATTTAGTTGTGTACAACAAAAGTCCAGTCAAGATTAAAGGCAGGAAACATTAATTCTTATCAAAAATGTAACTCGCGGTCTGAAGAGGAAAAAACCCAATAAAATTACTAAGCAAAACGTTTGTACCGATTCATTGTAAAATGTAACAAAAATGAAACCAATCAGGCGTGTAAAATGCCTTGGAGATACTCTATTGAAAGTACACGATATGTATTGGGCATTAAGACAAGGTAAGGTATCAGACAAAAAATATTATCATATCCTAATTAGTTCTACAAATAAATCGTTTGGCGTCGAGAAATTGCGCATAACATTTTCTCTAGTCCAGGACCACATTTACCGCCCATGTTCGTGAGATATCTTACTAGTTTTACAAACATCTACCAGGCAGTGTCATAAGCTGGTTAAATAACGCAAACCGATATCACCTGCATATCTAGCACTGACCTATTTCGGTATCAGTTTATGTACCAATAGTAAATTCTAATGTAAATGACAATTGCATTTTATTTATAAAGCCGGCATGCCCCATTACTCGCAGCCAACTGTGCACTTTACGTGAAAGCCACAGAGTAAAAGCGCACAATATATGTATGCAGGCACATAAATGTTGTACACATCTTGTTCTTGAATGAGCATACTAAAAATTAAAATAGACTCCGATAATATTAGTACGTATCTTGAATACATAACGTTACGTAAGTTTTAATAAACACCAGAGATGCTACGAGTATATTAGTATCAAAGTAACAATCCGATAATACATATAATTACTACCACAACATGCGCTGTCAAAAAAGCTCTGATTAATAGCTTCTGAAGTCACGGTCAAAGTTAGCGGGTTAGTGACCTGTGAACCACGGGCCGCATATATCCTTTCGATTCTATTTCGTGTGGCCTTGTGGAGTAGAAATAATGTTCGTACATTAGAAATAGGTGTCTTGCTTCCGTGACGATTGTCGTTATTGATTCACGTTTCTATCGAACTAATGAACTACCGGACCTTTAAGCCGCGGTCAATTGTTATAGACTTTACCCGTAATGCTATTATGAATTAAATACCTCTACACAGATCGTGCACCAATAAATCCTTCTCAAATTATTTTCACATTCAATAATGACGCATATCAGATTGAAACTATTTATCGAAATCACGATTCGTTGGAAATTACCTAAAAACATAAATAGAATGTACATATGTATGCGTATACTAACAATTATAATCACAGGGACAACGGTTGCTTACGTACAAGTACAAGATCAAATGTTTCATGATGTTTCGTAATTATTAAAATTACCGTGCATAGATTATACGCTCATTTTAAACGATTGAAGAAAAAGTACACCTAGACAATTGCTACGCAGCGGGGGGTCACCTTGTACTGTATCATGGTATGACTCAATCCCCAACATTGTCCAGTATTCATTCAATAATTCTTTCATCATTCAAAGATAATATCAATTTCTTGCTATCGCATTTCGACCATAAGTTTGGAAAGATACTAGAACTCCTTGTTGATTTAGCTTCCAGAGCTAACCGCGGTGTGGTTAAAGACAGTGCATTCGATATCTGTGTGGCATAACAGACGTTGCGATAATAAGATCATGTTAATATATTATTTTTGGACATCGTTCCAATAAATTTGAATGAATTAGAATCGCATTGTTTTACTAATGATTTCCTTTCGGTTAAAATATACAAGGTCGAACTAAACATAATTTTGTTTTGTATTAGACGATGCACTTTTTTATATTTCATGCTCAGATTAAATTAAATCAAGAGGCATTTATACGAATATTTTGTTATATTTATGTACATAAATTTAGGTACTACTACCGCAGTATCATTCAATGTTATTTGAATACAATTTTGTTTTTGTTATGTTAATATGCGAGGTACTTTGCTATCAAGTTATTACATTATAATTAAATTAGTGCCACGCGGCATTAAGTTCGCCCATTATAACTTGTTCTACAAAGGTGCAATAAAGAATAAAATAAATAAATAAACTGAAAACAAAAACACAGTGACAAAACTTTTTGTTTTAACGCTTATTTATTATGCTCATGGCAAGTTTACACTTTAAACAATTTACCACCGAAGGAATACCGTTTATTCCAGGCTATTTTAATCTAGTAAGAACAATTTTCAGCCTATTAAGACCTACATGAGGAAACCAGGTATATCACGTAGATTGTACGAGTATGTAATTATTTTTCGACAATTGCGAAAAAACGAAGATTTTCCTCCTTGTATTTAGAAACAATCTAAATTTAATAAATTTTTAAGCATGTTATACTCTAAAGTACACTTTAGAGTATAACATGCTTAAAAATTTATTACACTTTAGAGTATAACATGCTTAAAAATTTATTAAATACAGTATATAATACATGTACAGTATATTATATCCTTTTGAACGATTTCATATTTTACTAAACAGTAGGTATGTATTACTATACATACATGTGTTAGTACACAGCTGGATTACTACGACATTGAAAAATAGAATACTCAAATTTCAAAAATGTACATTATCATTGTACTTTACAATGATGGCTTTTGTCTCGTGAATTGTATTTTATGGATATTTTCATTTTAATGATAATTTAATACCATCCTTATAACATGATATCATAGAACTAGGTACAAAAATCGAATCTGTTATAAGCAAGAAATAAGGCAACATCGTTGTACGTAGATAATAATTAAAAGCTTTGGCGCTGCAGGGCGCAGGCGATGCAGTGAGGGCGGCGTGAGTTATTACTGGTAAAGGCACGCAACGAGCGACCTCGCGGTGTCAAAGTTACGGAACTTAGTGACCGCACCCCCCACCACCGACAGGACAGCGGCTCCGTTTTGGTTTTCATATAAAAGTCCCACTGCAGGCCGATAATGGTATCAGTCACCTGCTCTGGTTAGCAACAGCAAAATGTTCACCAAAGTAAGTCCAAGCTAAAGCTTAAAAGCTTTACATGCATTTTGCTTTGAAATAATTTATAAGATTATAGTAAAATAATATCGAATTTGTTAGTTTTTTCCAAAAAAAACATTTTTATACATTTTAAATATATCACGTTTTTTGTTTTAAGATCCCCTGGAGACGAGCCTTGGTGCCGTACGCTATTATTTCACTGAACCGTTTGTATATTTCCAGGTGTTCGCCCTTAGCGCCGTTCTGGCTGCCGCCAACGCTGGTCTGCTGCACCACGGCGCGGTGTCCTCTCAGAGTATCGTCCGCCATGACGCCCCCGTGCACTACGCCCCCGCGCACTACGCGGTCCACGCCGCGCCCGTCGTGCACGCCCCCGTGGTACACGCTGCCCCCTTGGTGCACGCCGCCCCCGTGGTGCACGCTGCTCCTCTAGCTCTCGGACACGGTGAATACGTAAGTTTTTGAATATATTTCATTGATTAAAAAAGTTACCACTGTACAGTCCTACCCAAGCACTTAAGAAAAAATACTGGGTGCCTAGGCGACTTATTTATGGTTTAAATTATTACAACGATTTTTAATTAGATAATAAAAACTGCTTTTTTAAAATAATGCCATAAAAATTTGTTTGTTAATCACAGTCTCATCCTAAATACGACTACGCTTACTCCGTGGCTGACCCCCACACCGGCGACCACAAGACCCAGCACGAGAGCCGCGACGGTGGCGCAGTCCACGGCAGCTACTCGCTCGTGGAGCCTGACGGTTCAGTCCGCAAAGTAGAGTACACCGCTGACGACCATAATGGGTAAGATAACTATAAAGCTTCAACAAACCAATTTCCTATTAACTTATTTAAAGTAAAATGCCATGTATATAATGTGAAGTACACCAACCATTTAATGCAATAAATCTGAAGTGAAATTTAATCGTTAACATGATGGAAACGACTCTCTGGTTGTACAGTAATAGGAAATCTGACATTTCTTTAAACTCGTGTTAGGCTCTTAAATTATAAACATAATATATCTCTACTTGGCGAAGAAAAAAATGTTAAGCATTGATTTATAAAAAACATCTACGTCAGTCAATGACTCTAGAGATTTCAGTTATATAGTATTTATATATTCTTTGTATTGTATTTATATATTACTTTGTATTGTTTATAGTTTCAACGCGGTAGTGCACAAGACCCCCGGCCACCACCCCGCCCCCGTGGTGCACGCAGCCCCCGTGGTGCACGCAGCCCCCGTGCTGCACGCCGCGCCCCTCGCGCACGGACATCATGGCCTCCTCCATTACTAGACCATAGCTTATAATGATATGATCGTGACGGATGACTGGTGATTGTGATATTTATGTGTATATATTGATGATGGATATGATTTACTCATTTGTAAATAAATCAACTGCTGATCAGTACGTTCCATTTTATTTTACATTCGAAATACACGTCATTAGAGGTCATTATTTATAAGAGTTCGTGCACACATATCGATGAACAGCAATGTTCAGTACACTGCTATATATTCTATGAATTAGAAATAGTTATAATAACAAACCCTCACATTCCAATAAAGCAATAAGTCAGCTATTTAAACTTTACCCTTGAATCGATACTTTAGACAGCGGCTAAAATAATTAGTAAAGTCATTAAAAATAAACACGCATACTTGCGTGCCGCGCGAGCGTTTACTGGTTGGTGTTTTTGAGCGATAATTACAGCGATCTATACAAAGACTTACGCAAGCTAACCATTACGCCTGTACAACGACCTAGAAAAACACAAAAATTAAATACAGTGGGCTTCCTCAACGATATGCGACGTCTTTAAATAAGCTTGTATTATACAAGAAACGTAACAAAATCACACATTTTGAATGAAATTCGGAAAAGATCTTCACTTTTTTAGACATCATCAAAGATAAATCTTATTCAGAAATTTAATAATATTATAAGTTATAGCAAGCTTCAAACTACGAACGTAATATTTGCCCCGAGATACTTCGCACGTGTGCGATATACGAGTACGAGAACATGTCAAATACCGCCATTGGTAATTTTTACAATAGGCAGCAATTTGCTCGCAATCATTATATAGGTACAGCGGCAACCTTTTGAGACAGGAATAAACGCCATTAACTGCGTAAATCACCAACATATAAATTGCCTCTCATTTCCTGTCGAGATTGACATAACGAAATATGTTATTATTTCGAAATTTAAGGGACACCAGCTTTCGTTGTCAAATTTATGCAACTATATTTATGAAGTATGAACACATATTTTAGTACTCGTATGTACGAATACAATATAAACATAATTTTGTGGTATTAAACAAAATTAAGTAGTTATTTCTATATTCACATCTGGTTGCAACATGTTTTTTACGTCCCACGTCTCTTTCAACAGCAGAAGGCTTGCTGCGCATAAAACAACACTAGAAAAATTTGTAACACAATAAGGATGAGTGGAGAAAGAAGAAAACAAAATAAAGCTACAGGTTGGCGAAAACAAACTTACACAAATGTTTTGTCTTTTAACTATACTCACATTCATCTGTTATAACATATGTATAACCTCTATTAACAAATATGAATCAATTACGAAGAAAGAAAGAAAAAGAAAACATGAAGTAGGTACGATGAAACTGCCTAAGACCAAAGTACTTGTTAACTGATTGAAGCAATACTAAAAAGGAACTTATACTAATGTAACAACAATAGACAAGGACACCACTTAATGCGGGCGAAATTATACTACAACAAAGATTAAGGTGATCGGCGGTCAAATGAGAATGAATCGAACCGCGGCTGACCTTGCGTCGGCTCCCGCATACAACCGTCGCCGTCGTCGGAACCGCTTGAGACTTGAGATCTGTCCACACTATTATAATTTCAATTTCAATTTCCTAATGTCACCATTCTAAAGCAAAGAAAATGTTCATATGATTGGAAATATCTTTTGAAGAAAAATCTTCTTTAGCGGCGTTGTGCACTTTTGTGATGGGCAAAAAATGGTAAATTCGCATCAAGACACGTGACCATAAGACGGCTTTTATTGGCTAGGTGCGAAGTGGGGAGAATATAATTGGGATGTTCATGAAAAAATTATATCGATATTTTTTTCGATATAATATATTCGATATTGTTCTATCCATACTTTGCAATATATCGTATAAATATATGGATATTTTTTATGGGATTAAATCTCACATACTTCGCATGCATCACATGCACAACATCACATTTTTTAATGGTTCACATCATAAGTTTACAAAATTCAGTTCAGTCGAACAAAAACTGTTTATCTCAGTAAATAAAGCTGATAAAATTCTTTTAGGTGACTTTAAATATGAAGTTTATTTTTGGTATACGTTTGTTACAAAAAATGTATATCTAGCAACAGTCTAGCTAAGGCCTAATATTGCAATTATGTGTAAGAGTGATTAGTTTATTACTTGCACTGGCATTATTTTTATTACAAGCCTAGACTAAACTTTTTAACTATGTTTAGGCCAAGTATAAGTTATTAATGAAAAAAATTCGTATTGTATTGAGTTAAAATCGTCCACCGTGCACAGACAGTTCTTATTCGATTAGTACCTAGCTAATTTGTTAGCATTGATTACTTAGCGAAATTAATTGGTATTTTTTCTAATACATAACTGATGTAAGGAGAACTCTCAAATATTGATCCCTCCTTTAATATCACAAATACATAGTATTATTGCAATCATAATTAAGTATATAAGGTATTTCAAACACAAAATAAAATAATTTCAAGCGAAACCGAAAGTGACTGCAACACTTTTTACCTCCTGTGCCAAGTCTCTTCTGTACCAGAGGGTAGCCTGGAACATACCTCACCACGCTGCTCCAGTGCTGAGTGCGGAGATACCAGATAGTTATCAACCAGCAGTCAACAAACAGTACCATATCATGTAGGCCGTGTTGAAAGTGAGAAGCTATTTTATCATCACAATATTATAATAGTAGGCCAGTATGTATGTCGGTATTTAAGGTATGTCATTGAGTAAGCGCGTTTTTATAACCGTGTTCGTATTGCGTATATACCGTTTACGTCTTAAGAATTACATGGCGACAAAACTCTCAAAACATACGCGAGTATATGTACTAATGGACTACAACATTACTGCAACGAACAATTATTTTATATATATCTATTTTAATATATAATCTGGTGCAATTTGCTGTCTACATTCTTTACTTAACTCTATTTTTAAACCCTCAAGAATTTTCTAAAACTCATACATCCTCGTAATTACATGTAATCCTCGTAATTTACATGATCAAGATGACTTGAAAACGGAAGATTTTCTGAGTAATGAGTAATAGTAACAAAATTGTACCCTAAAATATATCTATGTAACCCAAATATAGAAATAAAAAAATAATTAAACATAATTTTCTTTCGCTATAAGTACACGTCCATTAATATCATCACAAAATGTTGATTACAACGATACCAAATTAAAACCAAGGTATATTTTGTTGGTCATAAAAACTGACCTACTTTGGTCGTGTTCGCCACAATTAAATACCTAATTATACATGTAAATAGTAAATTGAGCGGACATATTTTGTAGCGTGCGATTACAAGTAGTAACGCAATATCTAGGTACTTCGATGTTTGCACTTGCAAACAAAAACTCGATAAAAGATCATTATCGCCAGCTGAGAATGAGAACAACGTGTTAAAAAAAAACCAACATTCAAATAATCCACATAATGCATGCACCATACAATAAAACGTGAAAAAAACGCACTAATAACTATTAATAGTCTACTATAAAATGTTCACGATTTGTTAAAGTTGAATATATACCTTTCGTTTAGAATAAAATAGCTATGTATTAACATTCTATAAACACCGGAAATTTGAATGGTTATCAAAACTCATTAAACGTATTATTAGCAGAGCGATGAAGTCAATTTAAAATGATATTAAAGTTCCGGATAGTGACTTGGGGAGGATACTTACAATTCCGTTTTTCGAAGCTTCCGGAATTTAAAAAAAAATTAAAGTAAATAAACCAAACATTACTAAATTATCCAAGCAACACATAATTGTAGAGTAACAATTAGCTATGTACTCGTATTGCTCAATCAATTCATTCATTGCTCAATCAATGAAAGACGCCGCAAATGAAGGGGTAGGTAACCAAAAAAATAAAATTTACTTTAGTTAGTCACTAGTCATTAATCAATAACATATTTTCGGTTCTGTACACATTATTTCTTAAACACAAAGGTATCGATATTTAGAGAAAACACAATATAACTGGTAAATAAACGAAATTCACGCCTACACAGTTAGTAGCACTACATATAAGGAAATGTTTCGTTATCTCAATTTTCCACCGGCTTTAAATGTTCAAGTTTCATTGTTAAGCTTTTTAAATGAAGGATATACGCACGCACGTTCTCACAGCTCACAGCAAGTAATAACGTTGCAATAATCTTGCGTAAGCGTAACAAAATGGTTGTTGTGTATTTCCATACGGTCGTGGGACAGAAATATCGTCAATCAAGAATTGTAAGTTGTCCAGCCATTGCTTTGGATGCCCTGTATAGACTCATAAACGTTTTTCTCCTCGGAATTATGCTCGTTAAGCGAGAAAATGTGCCCATTTTGGATGAATTTATTAAAACGCGCAGGTAGTTCGGTACAAAGAGAAAAATAATTTTAATACATTAGATATAATTATTCTTGAACATGCGCCACCATAGGCCTCTAATACGCTAGCCAAGTACGTACGTAGGTATTGGCAGACTTCAGAAACCTCAGGAAACATGATATGTTTTAGGAAACTCTAAGGTGTGCAGGTTTCCTCATGATGTATTATATCAGGATTGAGTTAGTGATATTGAAATTTTATGTTATAAAAGTTATAAACATTAATTAAGGTCAATGACTTAACATGCTAATTGCCCGATACAATCATCGTGTAAGGCGTAAGGTGTAACGTTGGCGTACTTACAAACATTACGATTGGTTGGTACACTATGAGAAATTTATCAATGAATTTTTGCTCCAATAATTCCCACAATTATTATCTACCTGTATATAATGAAGTTGCACCTATATATCCACTAGTGTCTTTAGTTACAACGAGAAAACTGTCGCGTTAACTCAGATTGCTTGGATAATTTATCAAGATGTTGTACAAAGTAAGTGTGATCACTAATGTTGTTTGTGGTTTGTGTTCAGAAGTATACGATAAACATAATCAATTTTTATTATTGAACTTCGCTGATTAAGAAATAACAAAAACATACCTCGTGTAGTGGGATAGCAATATTAATAAATGATTTTAAAATGTGCTCGTTCATTCCTACGTTATCTTTTGGCTTTTTGGACTTTAAATTCAAGTAGGTATACCTAACTAAATTAAACATATTAAAATTAAAATAAAATTAGCAATTTTTCAATCAACCTTCTTGTTTCTTATAACTACATACATACATACGTATTACGTGTTATTTCCAATACATCAGGGACTTCTAATATATTGTTGCTTTATATTGTGTTAATGTTCTTGTTTGCAGATATTTACAGCCTGTGTTTTTATAACAACCTGCCAGGCGATATTTCCAATTCACCATCACCCAGCAGTTTCTCACCAGGAGGTGATCAAACACGACGGGCCGCACCACCCCGTCCACATTCATCACCCTATCCCCGTTCACCACATCCCAGTGCTGCATCACATCCCCCACGAGATAACGCATCACGTTCCTCACCATTTCCCGCATATCCCTGTAAATCAAATACATGTTGACCATTATGTAAGTATTTCTATCTTTTCTTACCGTGAACACTTTGGCTTCTAAAATAAGTATTTCATTATTCACCTTTTAAGATGTCGCCATAAAATTAGTTGTCTAACCATAACATGAATATCGAATATTTTTGTTTATTTTAATAAATTGTATGAAAATTAATTTAGTATAAAACCATAACTTTACTCACATTACATTTTATAACTAAGTCTCTTTATATAGTTCATATAAATGTTCAAAAAAAAATATGTACATTCACCGAAATAACAAACTGTTTCTCTCAATAAAAAGTCATAGCAAGAACACGCAGTAGGTTGTTTAGGAACTACATGAAAAGTTCCAAGCAGTAGCTACATATACTCGTAATCTACGGCATACCTAGTAGTTAATTATAAAATTGATTGAAGATTTATGGATACAATTACACGAAAGGATGCACAGTCAAAAATGGCCTTAAAACTGGTAATATGTTTAAGAAGAACACGAAATTAATGTTTCAGTTTAATAACAACAAATTTTATTGCGTAATTATTTTTAATTAATACTAGGTAATTCTTACTCATTACACGTCTAATCTATGTAACAATAATTAAATAATAATAATAAATAAATATGTATATAAGATAACAACAACTAATTAATTTGTAATTTGAGCGTCTATACTTTTCACTTTTTTACTTTTGCCATTTTAATTTTGAAATCTATCGTCGTAAAATATAGATAAATCTACGAACATAGGATCTAATTACGAACATGTACCCATACAAAACCTTATGAATAAACATTAGTCTACCTCTACATTTATTACAAATAAATAATAATAATAATAATAAATATCTGGGGACAATTCCACACACGGCTGTTTGATCCCAAATTAGGCAATTTAATGCCTGTGTTATGGTGACCGGACAGCT
>DWGJ01001878.1:0-17812 GCA_018246895.1 Aspitha aspitha aspitha | reverse complement strand
GGGGCGGGGCGGGAGGGGAGATAATGTTGCAATATATATGTAGCTTTAACAATTCCGTTGACAAGTTTCGGTCGAGAGCTCGTATTATGTACATATGTTTTTGATATATTTGTGTTTGTGAAGTACCTAAACGAGTGTGTGCCGCGAACGGCCGCGCTGTGACGTGATTCTACAATACATACTGTTCTTATATTGTATTGTTTTCTTTTTTAATAATATATTGTGTTTAAACGGCCGCCTCGCCTTTCATTTCCTGAGAACCCTCGTCGCTCCTTCGGTAGCCAGCGCGGACCCCGGCTCGAGACCGAGGTGACAGAATTCCCCTTGAAGCTGGGGTAGAATCTGAATACGATTCGCCTGGAGGGGTACCACCAGCGCCACCTATTTCTACCGTGAAGCAGATGCTTTTACAACGTCAGGATCAGTCCAGTTAGCAGTCTGTTGCAGATGTCTATGAGAGGCAGCGGCCACTTGTGATTGCTGCCGTCTCGTTTGCTACTCTATTCAAAATTGTTCTGCAGAGTCGATCCGTACTCTGTGTCATCTGTGATTCCCGGCGGTATCACTAACAGCTAATGAAATGGACGATGTGTTTTGTGTTGTAATTGAAATGATGGCGAGCTAGACTCATTTGGTGATAGATGCCGCAGAATCATTTTGATATCACGACAGATTTACAAATAACAATGAGGTGGCTGCAGGGAAGAAAACTACTAGGTACATATGGATTTAAAAATAATGATAACACTAATTCAATAACGGGCGATGAAGGAAGGGGAGGTCAGGGCGTTAGGACCCACCCCCGAACGTCAACAAGCACTGCTCCTGGCATACATTATGTTTGTATCGGCATAAAACACAGCGTACTAGAAATAAAGTTCAGTTTTTGCTTGATGTTTAAAGCACACGACAAAATACATGCATAATATACTTATGTCTATAACCGTCGGTAACTTTTGTCTCCTACTTTCAACACACAGACGGACCAAAGTCACAAGTAAATACCGAACTGTAAGAATGTCGTTACGTCATCGAAATATTCCAAATGTTGAAATATGCGTTCAATATGGAGATTATTGTAATTTTGCTACAATTCATTTTACCTTAAAACTGCGTCCGCAGATAACGAATCATTGAATAATTATGATAATTGACAAAATTATTGAGGGTCGGATTCAATAAATGGGGCGGCGATCGGCCGCGCTGCGATTATTCACAATTTATGTTACGACCGCGATCTTCATAACATCGCGCCGCTCGCGCTCGAAGAATTAAAATTCGTTGTTATATTTGGTGCACCGTCGCGTACACAAGCGCACTTCTATACCACTTAAAAATATAGGGCAATGCCTTTTGATAACATATTTACATAAGCAAATTGCTAGTTCAACCATGTTTAACAATAACACATTAATTAATATAAGTAACTACTATTACTTTGTATCTTTATTTCATGAGTATTATCTAAATGTGGTCACAACGAGACAAGACCAGGCAGGTAGGGATACGCATTTACACTGAATTCAAATGTGTAGGTACACAGCACGTTGTGAATATAGGATCAAACTCCAATAGATTCTATCTTTAAAAGAATTTCTCGCAACAACATTAAATTTTTTCGTCGTAATTTTGTCGTCGACTGTACCGATCCGGCCATTAAAATATCTCGTATGCATTAATATAATTTATGGGGTGGCTACATATTATTGCAAAGCCCTTTATTTATGTTACGGCCCAAATAAATACCGGTGTGATCAATTCGCAGTAAAAACTCACAATAGTGGACCGTTTTAATGTCAGTTGTAAACGATCCAATAGGTCGTTCATGTAATTAGGGTTTCGTTAATTATCGATATTATTAAAAATGACAACTGGATTACATTATAAACACATAACGTAATGAAATTTTGATTATTTTCGATTGATGTCGAAAGTTCAAGTAAACAATAGCTACCATCAAATATTTGCATGTATTCAATACTGATATACTACATGGGTATGGTCGAGCAGAATCACTGAACCACCTTTATACCGACTGAATGTGAACAGGTCGATGAATATGTAACAAGTATTGTTACAGTGTAATGTTGAAAATAAATACATTATTAATTAAGCATAATTTTATTGCAGAGGAAGCGATAACGATGTAACTTTATTAAATACAGTTACTGTTATTGGCTGCTTCATTTGCATTTAGCACCTTAATGTCAAACTTTATTTCAAATTTATAATATAGCAAATATTTCGTAATCACTACAGACTCTTTGTTCTATAAAAATGTATCTTACATTTAAAAATTAATTTTATGTATAAGTTTAAAATGCCTTAATAAACATTCGAAAGGTATCACGGTGGCTTGGTAGAGACATCGGGTTATGTGCGATTTCTACCAACTAATACCCCCTCGGTGACCGTCCACGGCGTGATGCGGAGGACTCCGAGATCTCCAGAGGAACGCACCGGTGTCCTTCTAACCCTTGTCATTTGCTCACACCGGATGAGAGATCTGTCTCATCCTACACCTCTGGGTGCTAATAACGGCATGCGACCACACATGCCCTCGCCCTCCCTGCAATTCCTGGCTAGACGGTTAGAGCTCCCACTCTAGCCAAGACAAACAGGAGTTATCGTAGCTGTAGTCTCGACATGAGCTACAGGGACTAACAAAATACCTACCTATTGTGGATTTAGAAATTTTAACACCTCTTTGGACAAGGTCAAAATGAAAGGTTACACTTAATTGCCATTTAAATGCAAAGGGTGCGCGTCGCGATGCAACGTTAGACCGTGTCCTTTTCATTTCATTTTCACTTCGTTGACAATCGATAAAACTGTTCTATAGTGAGAGCTTATTTAAAATAAATAACCTTAAAATATCCACCGTGGAAAATGTGAGCTGGCGATGGAGAGGTAGGAAAAACGAATATGATCCGCGGCGGGCCGCCGGGCCGGGCGCGGGCCGCACTCGCAATCCAATAGCAATATCCCATTCTCTCCGCGAGCGGAGCGGCCCCGGCAATAAAGAGTCGTATCTGTATTTGAGTAGCGTATCTCGAGTCGCCCGGCCGTCCGGCGGTCACGAGAAATTGAATGAAAACATTGAATATTTATTCTCAGACGATGCCACTGCATCGCTCCTAGGGTTGACACAGACCAATGCTCTTTCTCTCTTTGACAGTCTACGTGTGCTTTTATTCGGGCTCAATTGAACGTAAAATATTTCATAAAGTAGTATAGCTATAAAATGGTACGTAATGGTTATGCTGTTGGTTTTTGGTTACAGCTGTAATTGGACATTTATCGCTTCTTTTAGTCCGTAAGTATGCTAAGCCATTTCAATCCTCCTCTAAAGTAGCGACGCCTCTGTGTCCAACTTCAAATAGGTCAGATACTAATGAATATTAATTGATTCGTCCAAAAACAATTTATATTGTACAGGACTAAAATTACCAATAGGCCCATTACCAATAATACTAACTACAAAACACTTGTCAACAACATAACTACTAACTAGTTGACTGTAACCGTCCTATTCGAGTTGAGTTGCTGATGATTATCATCCGACCGCTGCCACTTGTGATGGCTGCTTCTTCGTTTGCTGTACTTTTCGTATTAAATCTCAATTTTGTCTGAATGCACTTATTGTTAGATCGTATTCAATTGAGCGTGGGCATCGCAAGGACTCTTAATCGAAAAGAAATATGGAGAGTCTGTCGCGTGGTTGCTCTTCACAGTGGAGATGATCTTAGGGCGTTCCTTTTAATATTTGATCTGCATATTTATAACCCGCGCAATGCTGCCGCGAGCGTGTTTTCGGATTTACGGGTTATTTCATTTCGCTTCGCGTCGCCTCGGACGACTGTTGTTGTCCATTCTAGGTATGACCAAGCATCAACTTGTGTATACGTGGAGGGTTCGCTCGCTTGCCGATGTTCACTTAATGTTAGTGTTCTATTATTTTTATACTATTATGGCCTCGACTGTTCGACCTTTGCGTAACTATTTTACAATTTTAGTGATGATTATAACCATCACCATACCTATAGGTACGAGCTTTCCATCTGGTAAAACCGTTTTAGAGATTAACCTAATGAAACAGGCAGATAGGTATTGTAATATAGTTCCATATGTACATATGTAGTAAAAAGCTGTTATTTTGACTTTACAAAGAGACTTTAATTTTATTACAGCAGTATAGATTCAGCACCAATATTGAGACGCGTTGTGTGCATTTGATACAAGCTATTAGGAATGCTGTCGTGCTGTACGCCAGTTCTCTTAGTGCAACGAATTTGCATGAGATTTCTGTAGACGTTTGCCGAGCGACTGAACCCGAGTCTTAGTTAAGAGCGTATTCATGCTTGGCTGTGTTTGTATCGTAATGGCTGGATTCTTCTCGTGAATATATCCTATGGGGTAGCTGCTCTATAGAATTGTATCATTATGCTAGCCGCTACCTTCCGTCCATACAAATAGTATTAATCAAATGCAAATCAAATTTAGATCTTGTTTCTATCTTGTATAATTCTATTGTTTTTGGAATTAAAATATAAAACGTATGTAAATATATTACAATCTTTTTATACTGCTATTATGCTATTATGCTAATTAAATCTGTTAACATCATATTTGATTATACAGCGTTATTTGAGTGTATAATATATTGATTATTCAAATTAAATTTTGCGCATTATGTAACGCATATTGAACTTTTCGGCGGGAAGTTACAGTTTTAACTAAAGCCCGATATTTGCGCTTTTGCTGTAATTAACACAGAGCCTTGTTGCTTCTCTTTCTGCGGCGGCACTTCTCCGCGCTGTCGCACGGCACGTGGCCGCTTTCGCCATAGTCGCATAGAAGTTTCTGGAAGAAATTCTCCCGATGATCCTCAACGATTGACAATTGCTTGTCCAACCGCAGTGTGTTGGTCGCGTTTGGAGCAGCCGGCGGCCAGACAATTGGCAGCAACGTAGTTCTCGTGGGAGTTGGATTTCTGTAAAACGTTAAGTACAATTTGGAAAAGTTGTAAATGCCTTTAGATTGCTGCCGCTAGTGTTGCCATTCTCATGCGTGCCTTCGTAGACGCCACAATTTCATTATCAATACACAATTTCATATTTGTATGCCCTTATGGGTCGATTGTAGCACACTAACATAACGTTAACATCTGTAACACCTACATTCATGAAAAAAGAATTAGAATTTGATTTTGAATTGAATCTTATAGAGGTCTAGCTTAACTGACCATTTGCCTATTGATATATAATCGATATCTAAACTGATAGATTGTTATTATTGCGTTCATATATTTTGTTACGTCTACAATACGGCTATGGGACGTCTACAATAGATTTCCATAGGTACAGTGTTGAAACTTACCCAAACTTCATGAAATTTGTAAAAATAGTGGTTATTTGATCTATAATAAGTTTATCCGGGTTGGACAGCAGCAGCGGCAGCCCGGCCGTCTTGAACACGTAAGACAGATCGTCACCATGAGCGGCTCCCGGAATTGGAAGACTAGTGTATTGCTTAAAAAAGTTCCTGCCGCCTATATATGAAAACTGGTAGTTGAACACCGGTTGATCTGACGATTCCATTAAAAGCTTCGAATACGCGTGAATGCTTCCATGCACCACCCAATCAGAGAAGTACTCCACGAATCCACGAAAAGACTCTTTAGTTATACGCCCTTTCCCAAAATAATAGGACCGGATTCTCTTCGCCACTTTCCTTTTATCGTCGTCTGAACACCAGGAAAATATTGAGCTTATTCTCTCTACGAAATGCTTGTCTAACTGCTCGTAAGTGTCAGGATCGATGAGTCCCTGAAACGTTATGCCTTCCGAGTCCGTGTAACCGATCATTGTGGGTACAGCGTTGAACGAACCCGACTTCATTATGTTGTAAGGTTTGTCGTGAAAGAATGGGTCCGTAGAGTTACTGTCGACGCAGGGAGAATACTTAAAGTACTTTTGATTCACCGATGTGTCTATGGTAGCTTTAGTGAGATCAACTTTAGAGGCACTTAGAAACGCATTAAATATGTCTTCTTCGTTGCATACGTCGCTGATTTTCCGGGCGTCTTCCGAAGCTGGCGTGATCGGGTCTAAATTGAAAGCCCAAGGAGTCAATGCCGATCCGCTCATAAGAATAGCTTTATGAAACAATCCGCTGCTTTCCTTGGACAGGGAGTGCATGGAGACTGACGCGGCGCCCGCACTCTGGCCGCACAACGTGACGTTGTCAGGATCGCCGCCGAACGCGGCTATGTTCTTCTGTATCCATTTCAAAGCCGCCACCTGATCCCTCAGTCCCAGGTTCGACACGCCGTTGACACATAAAAATCCATAAACACTGAGCCGATAGTTTATGGTGACAACAATAACGTTTTTGTTGACCAGAAACTCTGGATTATAAATTGTTTTCCCGCCGTAGTAATAAGCGCCGCCATGAATGAACACCAGGACCGGGAGTCGCCCTGCGCCCGCCGCGGACGGGGGACTGTACACATCCAGGTATAAACAATCTTCAGATCCAATCACGAAGCCAAAAAAACTTTGGACACAGGTTTTGAACGGGTTGAATGCGTTGTATACCCCGTCCCAGCTCGGTGGCTCTTTTGGAAGCTGTAATAAACAATTGTAATGTCAAATGAAAACATTCCAGTGTATTTGTAAATACACTTTCCATTTCAATTTCTCACTAAGCCAATTTAAA
Organism: Aspitha aspitha aspitha; assembly: GCA_018246895.1. NCBI lineage: Eukaryota > Metazoa > Arthropoda > Insecta > Lepidoptera > Hesperiidae > Aspitha > Aspitha aspitha. The sequence goes on along the minus strand of DWGJ01001878.1, from coordinate 11,092 downwards.
TGCTAATTTTATTCGATAATTGTTTCGGTGCTACTACTCCTAGTTCACATTTTTCCAACACTTTTATTGTTTCTAGTGCTAGAGACGAATCTCCTTTCATAGCCAGAGGGTTCAAGCCACAGTGTACCACGCTGGACAAGAGCGGGTTGCCAGAATTCATATACCACCGTAAAGATTTTACTTTACAACATATAATAAGACGTGCAAGTTTCCTTCACCGGATATTTAAATTTCAAGTTATGATGCCATAAAGTACAACATAATAAATAAGAGATATTTTTAGGCTCGTATTTAATAATATTTAAATATGGTACTGGCTTAACAGTTAGCATAACCGGACATCGGCTCTTACCTGGAATCGTTCTGCGCTGGCATATCGTATGCTGTAGTACTGGTTGTGGCCCAGTGGACTGCGCAGGCCTCGCACGCGGCCCTGCTGCGTGGCCACGCTGGGGGCGAGGAGGCCCCACGTGGGGCTGCCCATATTGACCCACAGTAGTATTAGACACTTGGAAATTACAAGCTTCCTTGTCGTTTTCATTTTGGCTTTTGCTTTTCAATTCCATAGTATTAAAACTGTTCTTTTTTCATGTTGATGGATGATTCTTAAGTTTTTTAATGCATTTAATTTTTTCTAATATCATTTTGGTACTCCATGCTCTTTTTATAAATTAACGAAACATTTTTACATAATCAAATGTTTCCTAAAGAATATATTTAATTTTCGTTTTAATGTTTTTTACTGGCAGCAATCGTTTGTTTTGTATTCAACTCTGTAGAAACATAACTAACATAGACGATGCATTTTAAACTGTTTATTTATAAGTATTTATGTATATAGAGCTCTGCATTCACAAAGGGTACCTCAACGGTGTCTGCACTAGCAACACCATGTAACTCTCGGGTGAAAGTAATCAGCCAGCGGTATCGGAACAGCTTCACTCGTGGCCAGTACCAGCTTAAACTTCGTCACGGGAAACAAATTCAGTTAACAGTCACTAAATTAGCACTAAGACGATTGAATTAAAATTGTTAATTTCCAAATCACTACAATTACACGACCGTGTTGAATTCGTTTAGCGGCATGTGTGCACTGAGATCACTGTATCTCACTGTGCTAGTACATAGTTGGCAGCCACGAGAATGGGAGTCCCGCCGACAAGGCCTGCAGACATGGCGAAAGCGAAGTATTTACGCAACTTGCAACAAATACGCGTTGATACATCTGAGCCTATGCTCCGTGTGCCAACAGATTTCAATGATCGTTACGAAAACATTTCACATTTTGTGAATCGTAAACAGATAATTGTATATATTTTTGTACTGTTTATAATAGCTTTATAAATAACTTAGATGTTCTTAATAATAATAGTATGACAAGATACACCTAAACAGTGGCTGTGTTGATGGACGGTGTTAAACGGAGACCAAGGTTTTGTTGCTGCGACAAAATAGGTCACCTCACCTGTCATATAACCGGTCTTCCTGGGGTTGAGTTCTTACAGAATTAGCTGTAAACGTCGTTGCTATGGCACTAACAGATTTATTGGATTCAAGTGTTTTATTAATTTTGAGGTAAATACTCTTTATAATATTCTTCATGAACGTGACTGCTTGCTGTTTGGCTGTTTGCTTTATTGGTAGCAGAATGGGTTTGATATAAAGTTATAAATATAGTTAGACAAATAAGTTACTCGAAATAAAGTAAAGAAATTGAATTATTGTACTTTTTTAAAACTTGAATGTGGAATATAGATATCGATATAATGGAGGAAAACCTGCACAACATTTTCCAAAACAAACTTCAGGTGAACATTTCGAAGAATTTAAAACAGCAGTATTTATTTAACCGGTCGGTTTAACCGCCATGTGTCCTGCAAACACAACGGATTGCTAACGGTGCCCTCTGTTGAATGCTAAGCAGAAACAGAGTCCATTAGAGATTTTGTGTTCGTATGTTTGAAAATATACTGTTTGTTTTATCCGGTGGGTTATAGTGTTGGATTTCGAGTGTCCAATTGAATCACATGAAGTACAAAACAGCCAGTTTAAAGCAAATAAAGCGTATTAACAAAAATTAATGCATTTATCTATATACATATGTATGTACATTCATGTAATTGGTTTTTCTGAACCCTCTGAACGATTAGATGTTTTTCCATGATTTGTGGGTACGAAAGTTTTATTCAGGATAGTATTGAAAATCTTAGCTTTGATGTACGTACCTTTAGAACAAACTATGATCTGTATGATAGTATACTATCAGAAAGAGAGCAGATACTGTTTATAGAAGTTTATACCTATTCTTTTCATCAATATTAAATTAAAGGTTATAAGGGGGAAGGTGATACTCATTGACATTACACTGCTAGTGCACCTTGCATATATTTCTTTACATTATTTAATAAAACTGAAAAATATTGTTAAAAGATGTTAAGTTACAAGTAGGTACATATTTTATATTGAGATAACTTATAACCTATCACATTTAATCTACGTATGTTTTATATAGCAATATAACCTTGCTTACATACTTTCATTTACTTCATTGGTATCGTGGCACCGGTTGTATTTTATTTCGGTATTTTGACACATGATTTAATCTTACCTCTGATGGGTAGAAAATACTTATGTCATTCTGACTATTCTCTATCAAAACTATTCAACACTGGATGCCTTTGTTTTAAATTTTCCATCCACCCATCAGGCATTCGAGTCCACTGCTGGATACAAATGAGGCTTAATCGGCGCCACTCCATCCGATCCTGGACCTTCTGCCCGTGGTGTCATCAGACCATCTGATGCTGGTCCACCTTGAGCCCCTTTAGACAACTAGCCAACTCGTGGTCTAGGTCTGATTAGGTTTAATAATTGTCTACCCATATTGTATTTCATTTATTACATAAGCCAAGTAAATTCGCTTAACCGACGTGGAGGGAACGCGCGCCTTAAGCCCCGGTCTGCGAGTCCCGTGGAGATAATTTGAATTAAAAGTGCGAGGAAGTGCTCCAATTTGCATGTTTGCCCAGTTTATAACAATTAGTCGCCGGAGTTTTTCTTTATTACCGGATTAAAGCGGCGACTTCCGCTCCCGGCTTAATCATGCTTTATAACGGCTGATACCGGATCGTCGCCGATCGGACTGTGTGCATGTGCCTTTACACTCGACCCTGTTCACTTGAAATACGGCCTAAGATTCACGAACTCATCATGAACACAAAATGTAACTTGGAAACCAGCGCAGACACGTCATAGGTACGTCAAATTTTGTTAGATTTTCGCAACCGAACAACGCATTGATTAATCTTTTTCGGTATTCCCCAACAACAAATGCCGCTTATTTTCGATAAAACAATAATACAGCCGGTGGCGACTTGGTTTATAATTATATAGACACGCAGAACAATGTACTTTTGAAAAACTTGGGAATCGAATAAGCGGCTGACGGCTCAAAGGCGGGGAATATTTCAGAAGTGAAAATCAACAAAGCGAATTGGTAACGGGAGCGAGTAAGAATCAAAAGTCCTGCAGGCGTCGGGCGCTGTTGGCGACTCGAGACTCGGGAACTTGGCCGGGCGTCGCCGGGAGCGTTGCATCCGTATCAAACGAATATTCCCTCTGTGAAGTATTCGTTTCGCGGCTTTGGCAGGTTTCTTTACACTTCTAGCGTCTATTTAATTATCTCACTCCTTTCCTGATTGATTTTTAATGTTTATTTAGTCAAAAAATTAATATGGAACATAATGTCAGTATATGGGTTGAAAAGTTAATTTATACGTTATAAAATTCTTTGTAGGCTTTTAGGGATTTTCGCAATGGTGCGTGTGGATGATAAATAAAGATAATAATATTCCACACGTGGCCGTCTCATCCCAAATTAGGCAATTAAATGTCTGTGTATAGTTAGCGAACGGCTGATAAATATACGTGCTTTTATATTTATTACATCTAAATACAGAAAAAACAAAAGCGGTCTTCACAAAAATATTTGTCCTGGGTGGGAATCGAACCCATCACGCCAGGTTAAGCAGTTAAGCTCTTCAACCACTCGAGTCATGCTGCCATTTTGATCGATGAAATGATAAATAATTAAGTATTGATAAATAACAATAATATTATAATATAAAAATAATTTCTACGTACGTAAAAGGCATAATATGGATTGATCTAATAATTCTGTAACATCTTTAAATGTACCCATATTTGTGAAATTAAATGTTTTTATCTTTGTCTTTTAAATAACTGTGTAGAAACGTTACGCTAAAAAAATAACGAGTGATAATTTAAAATACATAGTTAATTTAGTGTAAAAACTGAGCTAGGAGCGTAATTAAGGGCTATTTTATCACGAATAGAGAGTACGATGTTGGCAGAACGTTCATTAGGATTTACAATTTTTGAAATAACTTTGAACTTCTATGAAGGAGTCCCTATTACATTGACAATCGGTTTCTTTATTACACCAACACGCAATCACAGATCATATATCAAAACTATTGTTATTGGTGAGTTTACGTCAATGCAACCTAAAGAAGGTTTCCCCCGTAACCAAAAAACATTGTGTAAGTCCATGTATGTTGCAATATTTTATTATTATTACAACTTTTTATTAACTTGGTATGTGTGTATGTTTGGGCGGGAACCTAGCGACTGAATTTCAGACCAGTTATCTTTAACCGATTCAGCTGAAATTTGATATACACGCTTATTCTGGATGACAATGCATGCTTAGTTACGTGACGTCATCTGATTCCAATATTGCGGATAGTACAACATGGCGGACTGGTATTTTTTGTTACCACAACATGGGTATCCAATGAAAGGGTTTGCTGAGGAAAATACGAAACCTTTTTTCTTTGTAGGGCATTTAAATAAAAGTTTTTTTTAAAGTTATTTTAACATTAATTTATTCAGAAAGGAAGTTCTTTTCTCTTCCTTTATTTCTTTTCTTTCAATATTTTGAAAACATTAACATTAATATTCTGTAGTAAAGTAATTAGCAGTTACGGATGTAAAGTAATTAGTAGCTGACGACCGCGCGCGGCGCTGTCCGCGTCTGCGGGCGCGCGCTCTGTGCCTCTGTGCGCTGCGCACTGCCCTAACCAAATATCAGTGAAAGGTCATCCCTTTTACGTCGCTGCATCGAATTTCAGAGCTATTTGCTTTTCATTACACTTGATTTTGTAGCTTCTGTTCGCGTGTTTGTGTTACGGTCTATTTCGGAGCCGCCGGCCGCCGCCCGTGAGCAAACATCATCAATTTTAATAGTTGTTCGTGTGAATATCAAAGAAAATGTATGTACACGCTATTGTAACTCATGTATGCCCTCAACAATGCTACCTGCCTGCCTACCCCGTTAGGGATCTGTATGTATGTTAATAGGACCGCTCGTATTTTTCTCTTGCGTCATCCTTTTTTCTGCACATTTCCATGATAGCGAGCGCGGCCGCGGGCGCCGACTAGTCCGCGATAATTTAGCGCTGCATAAATCTCAATGATGCAACAAAAAGCTCGGGCCATCCGTTGCTATTGAATATTCAGGAGTGTTGCCCATCTGCATACGTCTGCAGCAGGCGGTGTATGAATTTCGTTATTACATACAACGCCCAGTGACTTCGAAACAAACAGGAGCGTACAAATCACATTGAAGTTGTTAAACTTTAAATTTCATACGCGTCTTTTTTTATTAGAATAGAGTAGCAAACGAGCAGGCAGCAGTCACAAGTGGCCGCTGCCGCCCATGGACATCTGTAACCGACTCCTAACGGGGCTGTAGGGACTGTTAATGTGAATTCAGTCAGTATGGGTGTTAATGAGTTAGTTGGTGAGTATTCTTTAGTAACAGGACTGCAGGAATGGGAATGTTAGTGATATTAGTCCAGTTAGTAAAGTGTTAGTAGTTACCCTGTCAGGAGTGGGTCACAGATGCGTTGCTACTCTTGAGGACTAAGATGGTCGCCTCTGGTATACAAGTGGACCTTGTCTGATTCACAGATGGCACGTACGATTGTCGGTTGGGATTTCAACACGAGTAGAACTCAAACGTATTCGAGCTGTAAATCAATGTTTTTCAACTGACAGTATCGTTTTCAGGTATTGTAGCAACTGCCCAATAGTGAGTGGTATTATGGCGGTGGCATGTACAATATGCTATTGCATTAATATTTGTACAGCAGCGAACTGTGTCAGTGTCTCGTATACTTGACTGTTGATGTAGAGTCCGTATCGTCGGTAGACTTACCTCGAGAGGACGCGAGCCATTACCTACCACGGAGCTAAGGCGCATAGATTTATTTAAAAACTAGCTGTACCCTACGCGCGTCGCTACGTCACCAATTAAGATAAATTTATTGGAATGACAGTGGCGCCACCTGTCGAAATTTGGTCGTACAAACTTAGAAACCTTCGCGATTCTATAAAGGACATACAGACAAACATTCATTTTTACATATTAAGAAGATGGGTAGTAACTGTGAATTAGTGATCGTTTAGGGATTGGACAGGACGGTCCGCGGGGATTGAGAAAGGGCTAGAAGCTGTCGAAGATAACCTTTGTGTCTAGTTTAATATTGGAATATTATTTAATTGTTATTCATATCTATGATTGTTATCACGCCGGGCCCTCGCGGGGTATGCAGAGAACTGAATACCGAACCCTTGCACACTCAGAACCTCTTCTACATTCGTCAGTTGCTTCGTGTAGGAACAACTTGCATTCGCCACAATCTAAGCGTCTTTACGCTATGTAACCAGACAGCTGATAAACTAACATGTCTAGATACATAGGTATATATACAACTGCATAAGTAATTTTATACTCAGACGGAACAAACACCTCAAAATTTGTTCTGAATCAGAATCGAACTCATAGTTAAGGTCACTGACCGCGGGCGGACCGCTGGACAATGGATGTACTCGTAACTACAATTTACACACAAAAAGTCATAATAAAAACTGTGTTGTATTAACATTTGTATATTTTATTCCGTAGACGTGACAGTAATGAGCTTAACAGCAACTTATGTAACTCACAATGGTATTTTTCTTTACTTATATGTTATATTATATAACAGATACAGGCACGATCTAACACATAACATTCTACCCCGACCCCATCAAGTTTCACTTAAAGTGACGTACATTAAAACTTAAGCCCTTTGGCACGCACAAATCACAGTCATAAAAATGTTCCTGCACCGAAATGAGATCACATTAAACACTAGTAAAGGCCACTATGCACTGTGCGGATATCCGCGTGTGAACAGAACGAAACGAACGTGATAGACAAGAATTAGGATGCGTTTCCACCAGGAATGTGCGAGGATGCGTACCGAGGAATGTGTTTGTTAAGAACGCAGCCTTAGGGTAAGTACTACATCGTATTTTACTATTATGAGTTATAAGGCTTCTTATTGATTGAACATAGCAGCATTGCACAATCACTGTTGATAATAAATTAGATTTAATTTAAAGCTTATTTAAGTGTTTTCGATATAGACATAGCTGTATCACGTCGCGCGATAGCCGCACACTGCATACGCCTAATGAAATGAACTAATGTATAACAGCTAATAAAACCCGTAAGTCTTTCGTCTATACTTAGTGTAGGTCTCGTTCCAGAGTCGCACGGAGCACTGGTCCCACAGGCGGCCGGTGGAGAAGTGGCTGTCGATGACCAGCGCCACCGGGTTCCGTTCCCGGCTCGCTCGCCAGCGCACGGGCAGGAGGCGGGACGTGCGGGGGGTCGGGTCGCTGCAATCACACACTCATAACAATCATGCTTATACACTTATCTTTTCGACTTTGTAATAACTATGTATACCTTTTTTTTTGTTACGGGGGGGAAACCTTCAAAAGGTACCGCGGTGCCTTGGGAGAGACACCGGTTAATGTGGGATTCTTACCGCACTAAAACCCCCTCGGTGGCCTTCCTCAGCGCTGGTAGAGAACTTTGGGATCTCAGGCGGAACACACCGAAGTCCTCCAGCGCCGCGCCCTAATTGGGCTCGTCACGGGACTGTAACCCTTTTTCATTCTTTACAACGGTGTGTGACCACAAAACACCGTTGTCTGTCCCGGGGTTGCCAACTATGTATACCTACTAAGTAAGATACTCATGCATCTAAATTGTACGAGGAAAGTGAAATGCTTAGTCTATTGCCACATAAGATATTTAAAAAACCGGACAAGTGCGAGTCGGACTCGCGCACGAAGGGTTTCGTACGAAAAACACGTTTATTGTATGGGGGACCCATATTAATATATATATATATTTTTAATTTTTAGTACTTGTTGTTATAGCGGCAACGGAAATACATCATTCGTGAAAGTTTCAGCTTTCTAGCTATCACGGTTTGTGAGATACAGCCTGGAGCCAGACAGACGGACGGACAGACAGCGGAGTCTTAGTAATAGGGTCCCGTTTTACCCTTTTGGTACGGAACCTTAAAAACATTTAATCGGTCACGGAATGAAAACTTAAAAAGTAACTTAAATAGTAGGAAATAGAATAATTTAGAAAAGCTGACTGCTAAGTCTATAGCTTTAGAGTGTTCTCTTAGATTCATGTAAAACGGAATTCCATCTGCACTGTTGCTGACAGTCCGCGTCACAGCAGCAAAACAAAGTCGGAAACTTGATAAATCCCTTCCCTGCACAGAGTTGTCCACAACAAGAACACGCCATTTCACACTACAAAAGACACTCGGGCACTTGTTAAAACGCTTTCCATATGTAAATTGCGAATTTTCGCAATTGTGCGGCCGCCGGGTGACGTTGAATTCCGTGTTACGTGCAATTTTAAAGCCGTCATAAATTCCCGGACATAACATGACGCGCGGACGTGACGCGGCTGCGAATGGGGCGCGTCACTATACATTACCCGCACACCATTACACTGGCTACGTAGCTGCTGCAAATTGCTCAGTTTGTAGTTCGATTGCTTTATGTTCCGCTTCAATTGTTTTTCAACATCTATGGTAAGTTATTTAAGAGGATTCATGGCCGGCGTCGTTCATGGACATATGAACGCTTAGCTTAGTTGGCTAGCGATCTACTACTGCGTTGAGATCGAGGTTCCTGCCGCTTCCTTCGTAAATCTTCGAAATCGGAAACTGTTTATTTGTTTATCATTCATTCTCGAGCCTACGTTACAACGTTTACGAGTTTGACGCGTATTTTTCGAAGTTTTATCCTTTTTTAAGATCAGATATAATTCGTTAGAACGCCCTTTATGACTTGTGACGTCTATCCCCTACCTGGCCAGCGTGGTAGACAATGGCTTGACAGCTGATTGCGATTAAAGGGCTGATTGCAATTGCTATTTCAACCGAGTACATGACTGGTCTGTTGCATCTCTTGGGCATAAGTAATGCAGTAATTATCGAGTTTATACAAATGGTGTGCAATATTAGTGATACGACTCGTGCCTTGTACATAGGCTTTAGATGCGATAAAACAGTGCCAAGGACGCCTTGATCTGGATCGTTAGCTAACTATAATTGTCGACGCCATGTTGAGAAATTAATGGACGATGAATTAAAACTGACAACTGCAAAGTACGCGAATATTGTAGTTACTTTTAACTGTTGCCTTATTATTTGGTAAATTTTTAAACTGAAATTAAAATCGAATACAAAATTATTATAAGATCGCGATATTACTTAAGTGACGTATGTATATTAGTTGTTACGTGTCTAGCAACAGGTGATTATTTATACTTATATATTGTTACTAACAATCCTATTCCCGCAGTCCTATTACTAATGAATACTAACCAACTAACAGCATTACTCACTTTTGATTCTAACTAAATCAAATCACACTAACAGTTCCACTTCTAGCGAGTGTTGCTAGTTCATTGACTGTTTCATATAAAAAACCCATTTAGACATTATTGGTCCATTACATGCCGAGACACAAACTTGTGTAGCGTTGTGCGTGTACTGTCTTGTGTGTGTGTACTGTACGACACGTGTTTAATGCGATATTAGTCCCAGATGCTGTTTGATTTACAGTTCCTCGAGACGATTGAATAATTAACGTGACAGTACAATTATCTCGAGGTAAGGAATTGGATTGATTCGTGTCATAAATTATAATTATTGACTTCAGCATAATTGAATTTGCTATTGCTGTCCCATATGCACAGTTTAACGGCGACGTTTTCGTGTTGCTAGTGGAATAGGGGATTAGAATTGCTCGTATTATTAATGTATTTTATCAAATGACTGTGTTAGAATAGAATTGCGTGTACTGTCCATACTATTTTGAATATTTTCTGATCAGCTGAGGTTGCTATATATGATGTCTACCTTGTTTACCTTCAGAAAAACATAAATATTTGACTATTGATCTATGTTCATAAATATCTAATGTATTTAAATGTTCATACATCTGGCTGCTAAGTACAACTAATATCTATTGCTAGTGCTATTCCATCTACCTACTTAGTACATCACGTATTATACGAGAAGACAGTAAGCAAATTTTTACTGGCTCAATGATAGAGAAGTAATGTTCTCAGATGATTGTAGTCGGCATATTTAAGAATTGTTACTTTCATTTTCATTATTATAGCATCACGCTAGGTTCCTAAAAGGATAGGCCCAAAGCATTAAGTATCAAATAGTTCTATTTTTTGTATTGTTTGTGTAAATATTCATACATGCACGCCGGTTCCGGAGACTGATTCCCCCATCAACCTGTATCCGAGCGTCGTTTAATATTGACGTATTTTATTCAATTTACATGTCAAGGTCTACTGATATTCGGGCGTAAATACAAAGCATACATATTCATGGAGTCATAAAAAGGTACAAAAAGTTAACATAATATAAAGGTTACAAAAGGTGACTGGCCTGTTGGTCGAGTGGTTAGAGACCCTGACTGCAAAACCGGAGGTCGTGGTTTCGATTCCCGCCCAGGACAAACATTTGTGCGATGAGCATATTTGTTTGTCCTGTGTCTGGGCGTACTAAAAATATCGATATAGTACTTATATGTACTATATCGTATGTATATATGTATGCTTATCAGCTGTCTGGTCACCATAACACAGGCATTAAATTGCCTAATTTGGGATCAGACAGCC
>DWGJ01001877.1:0-17819 GCA_018246895.1 Aspitha aspitha aspitha | reverse complement strand
GTGTTATGGTGACCGGACAACTGATAAAAATACATATATACATAGGATATAGTACTTATATAGAAATTTTTATTACGCCCAGACACAGAACAAACAAATGTGCTCATCTCACAAATGTTTGTCTTGGGCGGGAATCGATCCCACGACCTCCGGTTTTGCAGTCAGGCCACTCGACCACGAGGCCAGTCAATTATCGGTCATAAAGATCTTACATAAAATTATTGAATAAGTACATTAAAATGCATTAAAACTGACATAAGCTGCTTACACAGTAGTATAAGTAGCTTATGACAGTTTTAACAGTCAGTTATGTTCAAATTATAGGTAAATGACCTTTGTGTCGAATCTTTAACATTGAAATAATCGAAACATCGCTGCTGTCCCAACTGCTTTCTACCTCATAATAGAATAAATATAATTCGTACCTGATGCGGGGACTCGTGCCCGTCGTTAACATTTGCGTGGCCTGTAGGGTCTGCGGGCGGTGGAGAGGCAGGCGCGGGAGCGGGCTGTGGGGAACCCGGCTCGTGAGCTGCTTGCGGTAAAACGGGTGAGGGCTGCGGGGAAGCGGGCGCGACAGCGGGCTGCGGGGAGGCAGGCGCGGGCGCAGGATCGAGCTGCGGTGGAACGGGCTCGAGAGCCGGCAGTGGAAAAGGGTCGAAGTCGAGCGGCGGTCGAAGCGGCGGCACAACAGGCGGAATAGGTAGTCGTTGCGGTTCAAAGTATTCATCTTTAAGCAGATAGCCGCATTCGTCCATAACCGCCATGCGCTTTTGCTCCAACCGATGCATCAATAAATGGACTTTCTCGTTTATCTCCTCCTCTATTTGCCACTTAATGTTGCTGCATAACGGCACCTTGCAATTCACGTTTCTGCAAGTCTTTGCGTGTTTGCAACACAGCGCCACCAGTTGCTTGCACGTGTTGCATCCGCCTGTGGCTTGACGCTTGCAAGCCTTTGCGTGCTTGACCACGCGCTTCATCTTCTCGCACGAGGCCTGGGCGCAATTGGCATCGCTGCACCGGCATGCATGCATCAAAGTCCAAATGGTTCGTTGGGCGATCCGGTCGCGTTCTTCTTGCAGATTTGTTTTATTCGTGTTGCCAGGTACAGATTTCCTGGTAGGATTGGAACTGACTTGAATTACTCTATGCGGGTGACCTGACTTGGCGTAGCAGGGCACGCACAAGTAAAAGTGTTCACACGAATTGCAATGATAGCCCTCTTTGACGCGCGTTTTGCAGTTGTTACAAGTGTAGTCGCGCTGGTTCTGCGAGGATGAGGATGTCTCGTTATGGCGATTAGGCGCCGTCGCCAGAGACGCGCCACGCCCGTCCATTACGTTAAAGTTCAACGACGTGTGTAACTCCTCAATGGGCTGCAAACATGATTATTAACATTATTGGCCATCAACAGGTTTCCTGATTAATTTTTCACACGCGACAAAACTTTAGATATACATATATGTATATACCAGTAACTTTTATACAGACAATATGGGTGCAAAACTAAACTGCTTACACATTTAATTTATATATACGTGTACAAACTTCAACTACTTACCACATTTAGTTTCTGTACTACAATTTTACTGTGATAAGCAGTAAACGACTGTTCTAATTGGAGTTAAACAATAAAAGTAACATTTTTACCTACCGAAGTAGCTTGTAGACAATCCAACCCACAGGAGTTCTAGACGTCCTTGCCGATTATGACGTCAGTAAATGCCAATACTTAATTCTGATTGTGTTTACCGGACATGCGCAACAGTGGAATCTTGTGTTGCAAAGTAAAAAAAAACAGTAATGCTATTAAACGAGAACCGCGTACAAAAAATATTATTAAAAATATATATGAGAATGCGCGTGTGGTATAACTTATATATCTATATACCTACGTATACAATATTTCTTTATAGACGTCTACAGAGGAGGTAATAATCGCAGAGCGTAGAACTTCGATAATGTCTTTAGCTTAATTCGAATTAAACGTTACTTTAATAATTCCCTACTTTACAAATAATTCCCGGAGTAAGTTTTATTTTATGTAATTACGGTGGTACCAGCCTGTATCTATTATTTATAAGAGGAGGCTCATCAAACATTGTTATAAAAGTAGATATGAATACCGAGATTTCTAGAATGATTTTATTTCAAAATGGAAAGTATACGTTTTAGTATTAAATAATGTACCTTTATCTTACTTTTAATGAACTCAAGAGTATGGAACCAATTAGTTATGGAGAGTGACATACGCTACTTTTCGCGGAAAATCTTGTTATTTCAAACAGTAAAAAACAAGTTTTAATCAAATAGGCGCCATAGATAGCGTTTTGAACGTAATAACGATATTAATGTGTAACAAGATATAATATTCTTTTGACCACTATAACTTATATAAAGATAAGGATGCAAGCAATATGTTGTGGATAAAAATATGAAACCTCATTAGGAATTTGTTGTTTATTTCATAAATGGGTGTTTTTGATATTTGCTTCTGCGTGATCTTCTTCAGATAAATTGCATAACGAATCTTCTTTCCGACTGTACTCTAGAACGATCGGTTGCAAACTGTAGTTAATAGTAAATTAAAACTAAAAAATCAGAATTTACGTTGAAAATTTAATAGGATATATGATATATGCCGTGCTTTGTTATAATGTCTATTGTAACGCTACTGGTCGCAACAAAATAGGTACATGAATTTTTCAGTCGGTTCGGCAATTAAACAATTGCTTCATGTCACAAAGGCAATCTACCTCACCTATCATAGTACCTTACAATTTTGTGACTGGTTTCTTAATCTACTCGTTGGAAACCAACATTTGTCTCCTGCCCAATTGCTTATTTTGTGGCTGTGTGTACATAATTATAATCTGTATGTAATTACTATACTGTAGAAGCCATGTAGTAAGCGATAGGTCGCTTGTGTGTGCTTTTCTTGTTTATATTTCTTTTGTTCCTATGCTTTTATAATTGCGTATTGTATGCAAGTAGCAGAAAAAAGGCAAAATGTTTAATTTTGGAATCAGATTGGGAAATGCGTTTTACGTAGAGAAATTATTATAATAATTAGCCATTATACGACCCACCCGAACTTGATCCTCTTCAATGACCCTTCAACCATAAAATCCGTACTATAATATCAAAACGGTATCTTTAGTACGGTGTTCTTCAAGTGGTGTGTTGAAGTTTCACCTTATTACACAGACGTCATTAACTTGACAAAGTTAGGGGTGAGATAAAAAAACAACGGTTTATAATGATCACATAATTATATTATAAAATGATTTAATTACAATAAACAGAATAAGTATCATAATGTACCTACACTACAAACAACTTACATTACGCAGAAGCGGACAGGATGTACTCTTCTTATATTTACATTTTGTACATTGAGCGCTCGATTCGTTCACCGTAATACTTAAGTTACGTCCTTCGCGTCGCTAACGATATCATCGACAATAAATAGTGCGGGGGAAGGGGACACGAGCGGCAGGGGACGGAGCGCGCGCCGCCCTTAGCTTATATAATACACGACGACGCGCCGCGCCTCGGCTATGTACACTACAACTGCTCCACGAACTTCGTGAGCTGGTCCTGTGGCGTCATTTGCGACAGCTGGTCGTCGGGCGGCGGCAGCGGCGCGGGCGGCGCGGGCGACTGCCGCAGCAGCAACAGCTCCGAGGGCGTGGGCGGGCGCGGCGACGGCGTGGCGGGCGGCGACCGCTGCAGCACGCCGCCCATGCCGCCGCCCGGGAAGTAGCGCGCGCCCAGCCGCGGCGCGCCGCCCGCGCCCGCGTACGGCGCCCGCATGCCCATCATGCCGCCGCCCACCGCGCCCACGTTCACGCCGCCCACTCCGCCCACGCCGCCCACGCCGGCCGCGGGGCCCGCCTGCTTGAACCAGCCGCCGGCCTGCGCGGCGTGCGGCATGCCCCCGACGCCGCCGCCCGCGCCCACTCCCACGCCGCCGAGCCCCACGCCCGACACGCCCCCCGGTCCCACACCGGAGACGCCTCCCACCTGGAATATCGATTAATACCATTACTTCGCTATCGCTAAAAGGTTTTATTTTGAACTAAAAATAAAATGACAGTTGAATGAAATAAGATATTATGGCAGAAGGGGTCTTTGGGGAAAATTCGATAATGCACGTTAGCTTTTGCTATAAGCATAATAATATGGCACAAACCTGAGACTGCTGGGGCAACATTTGATGCATCTGCTGCAACCTCTGCTGCTGCTGCGGTTGCATCATGTGCTGTAGCTGCTGCGGCTGCTGCGGCACGCCGCCGGCCAGCCCGACGTTGACGTTGCCCACGGCCCCGACGCCAACGTTGCCCACGCCCACGTTCCCGACGGGCCCGACGCCGCCGGCCGCCTGTTGCTGGTTTTGGGCGTTCTGCATAGACAATTATTTAGCTATATAATAAATGTAAAGAATTTAAGGACTCTTAGTGTTCGATACAGATATTTCAGAAAGTAATAGTTTAATTTTAGTTTTATTGTGGCAGGTGACAAGAGTTTGGTTTATTAAATACTAGATGTGATCATGTGACCGCGGCTTCGCTCGCGTGGAAATCAGTGTGTCACAAAGTTTTTCCCGTCTAAATACCGGGTGAATTCTAGGATACAAAGTCCTACTAATTCTCGTTATTCCCGTGTAGATCCCGATCAAAAGTAGCCTATGCGTTATTTCGGGTCTTCGGCTACCTACATACCAAATTTCATCGTAATCGGTTCAGTAGTATTTGCGTGAAAGAGTAACAAACATCCAATACATACTCACAAACTTTCGCATTTATAATATTAGTAGGAAGCATAAACTACTGCCCCATTACAGGAGTCTTGTTTCCTTAAATACAGACATACTACTACTACAAGCACGTAGCACGCTAGCACTAAATGTAGAATAGAATCTCGTCATTTCAAGTAGCGAATGCGCCTAAAGCATTTGGAAACAACATCTAGTACCACAGACCTGTGCTCTCTGTTTGATAAATGCTGCCATGAGTGGTGGATTGGACTTGAGTATCTGCAATATTTCCTGCTGCTGGTTGTGGCTGGTGGGGGAGCGGAGCGTGGCCATCAGCTGCTGCAGCGCTTTCTGGTGCATCTGCGGCTGCGACTGCTGTTGCACCGGCGCCTGCTGTCGCTGCTGCAACAACAGTGTTAACAGGTTACAGCTTTGCAACATTACTCTATCGTAACTTAATTATTACTGACAAATTTAAATTCAGTTCATTCGTGACACGGAATCAGTATAAAACATAAAAAGTTATACAATAGCTTTTTATTAACTTGCAATGTATGTATGTTTTTCCGGGGAGCAATCTTGCAACTGAATTTTAGATCGGTTATCTTTGATCAATTCAGCTGAAATTTGGTATACACTCCGATGACGAGGCATGCTTAGCTATGTGACGTCATTCTAATTCCAATATGGCGGAGATATTTTTTCTGCAGTGCCACAATAAATATCTCCGCCAGAAAGAAAAATATCTCAACCATATTGGAATTAGATGCCGCACAAGATCGTGCCAAATGGAAAAAGCTTCTTCGAGCCCTATGTCCCTGATGAGGGACTAGAGGATATCATCATCATCATCATCATCCACAATATGGGTATTAAATGAAAGATCATGATGAGGAGGAGACCACACATATAAATTAAACCTTGTTTTTAAAAGGTTATTTTGAACATTAATCTATTTGTTGTCGTGTCCGTAGTGTGTTGTATCGTACCTGCGCGTGCTGCGGGTGCTGCGCGGCGGCGTGGTGCGGCAGGCGCGCGTGGTGCGGCGGGTGGTGCAGCGGCGGCGGCGTGCGGTACCGGGCGCCCCACTCGCCGCGCGCCACGCCCACGCCCACCCCCACGCCCACCGCGCCCACGCCCACGCCCACGCCGCCCGGCGGGCCCATCGCCGCCTGCTTGCCGTACGACGGCGCTTGCTGCCGCGCCGCCTCCTCTTGCACCTGTTGTGTGTTACACCACAATTGTTCAACCGTTCAAAGTTCTTTACAACATATATATTATCTGACGCTAATCGACTGTAGCCATTAGACCAGTGATTCTCAAGCACTGTGCCGCGGCACTTTTGTGTGCCGCCAAATTTTGCAAATATATAACAATGTTAATATTATTAGTATTATTAGCTTGTAATTAATCCCTTAATAAACTATTTATGCAGTGTGTTGTAGTAAGTAAATAGTTTGTATTTTTTTCTTTGTGTGCCGCCAAATTTTGAAATCGTTAAATATATGCCGCAACAAAATAAAGGTTGAGAATCACTGGATTAGACATTATGATAAATCAAGTCAAGTGCTTCATGCTACGGTACTGGAAAATACTAAAAGAGTAAAATAGTCAAATCAGTTTGTTCTCTGTTGATCATCAGATCATTGAACCAAAGAAATATTACTTATAAATGGAATAGTTGACGGTGAGTGCTATAAATACGTAGAGAATATTGCAATGGTCAGTGTACCTGCTGTAGGGCTTTCTGCACGTTGTGCGGCAACACGTGTGGCGCGGCCGGCTTGGAGGGCGGCGGCGACGCGAGCGCCACGGCGGGCGGCGGGGACGGCGCGCCCGGCCCGCCGCGCGTGTTCATGGCCGCCATGCGTCGCCGCAGCAGCTGCTGCTGCTGGACGCGCTGCTGCACCTGCTGCTGCTTCAGCTTCTGCTTGATGCTGCTGCAGAACGGCACCGAGCACTTCATCTCCGTGCAGTGCTTCGCGTGGTAGCAGCACAGCGCGATCAGTTGCTTGCAGATGGGGCAGTCGCCCTTGGTCTTCCGCTTGCAGGTCTTGGTGTGCGCGACGACGCGCTTCATCTTCTGGCACGAGGGCAGGCGGCAGTTGGCGTCGCGGCACTGGCACGCGTGCACCAGGGACTGGATGCAGCGCTGGATGGAGAGCTTGCGCGCCTCCTGCGGGTTGACCTGCTTCATGTCGCCGGGCGAGGCGCCGACGTCGAGGTCGAGGCCGAGCTTCTCCATCTTGTGCGGGTGGCCTTCCTTGTCGTAGCACGGCACGCACAGGTCGAAGTCGTCGCACACGGTGCAGTGGTAGCGCGTCTCGACGTGCGACTTGCACGTGTTGCACGTGTACACGAACTTGTCCTGGCCCTGGTTGTGCAGCTCGTACAGCATGCACAGCGTGGAGAAGCGCGCGCGCCGCGTCGACGAGAACTCGTAGTGGCGGTCGCGCGCCATCGTCAGGAACGCGTCGCGCCCGTCCATCAGATCGCAGTTCAGCAGCGGGTCCGGGTCGTGGATGGGCTGTTGTTTTCATGGACAAAAAACATAATAATTAATTCTTTATTGTACACACATCAAAAATACAAAAGTTGATTAAATGCTAATTTACAAAGGCGAGCTTATCCCTATCAGAGATTTCTTCCAGCTTACCCAGTACATGTGAGAAGGGAAAAAATGTATGTTAAAGAGAGGTCCGATGTGTACGTAAAGCAATAGATAAAATACGAATATAAATTTGAATTTGAATGACAAATGTAAATCGCCCACTTTTGCTAAGCATAGGCAGATGAGAAATGATTTTTTTTAATACAATCACACTCGGTACAGAGTGATCTACTTAGTCAGCATAAGAATTATGCATAAATAATATAGCACATCATCAGCAGCACTATGAATACTTCTATAACCCGAACTCAAAAACATACATGTTCAAAGAAGCACCATGATTGTTAATGTTTCTCCTTGCATCTATTTTGCATGATTACAATACAATGAATCAACTCACCGCTAAGCTGGCGGCAGACTGTGCGGAATGTAGCCTGATGACGAAGAACACCTCCTTGTGCTTCTCCATGGTGGCGAATATCTTCGCGCTGAGATCGCTGCCCTGCTGCTGGTCGCTCTGTTTCTTGCTGTTCTTCCTCTGGGCGGCCTTCGATTTGTTCGATTTCTTCGCCTTCTTCTGGCCCTTCTTCTTGCCGTCGGGGCCCTGTTCGTTCTCCTCGGAAGACTGGAATATCTAAAAGAATGTTAGATAACCACATAGACATTCGCACCGTGCTCTGTGTAACAATGTACAAAAGACTATTTTTCTTGATCATATGAACATTTTATACTGCAAAGGTGTAGTGAATAACATTTGAATTGAATATAGATACGCAAACAAATACAAATTGTCATGTTTCAAAATGATTTCTTACAGGAAAATAAGTGAGAAATGGAAGTATAAATTGTTAAGTGCATCCTCTAAACACACGAGGCGAGTGAAGTCGACAAGTTACTGACCACTGCCTCGGCCGCCTCGGCCTGCTTGCGTTTCTCCTCCTCCTCCTGGTCCAGCTCCTTGATGGACTCCTCCAGCACGTTGGGCCAGAAGTCCCCCTCGAAGTACGGCAGCTCCGCCGCGGACGAGATACTGTCCTCCATCGCTTGCTTCAATATATCTTTATAATCTAATATTATCCTCTCTATTATACCCTTATCTAACATTTTCTTATACCATTCCTGTAACCTTTTAGGTTTGGGTATTTTTTGTTCGGGCGGATGGCAGTGGAATATGTAGTCGTCGCCCTCGGAGGGCGGGCAAGCCCAGATGTGGGCCATTGTATAGCCCAACTGTTTAGCGTAGTCCAAGTAACCTAATAAAATCTCGTGATAGACGGCAGTCCTGTACTGCCGAGGTTGGAAAAAATGTACAGAATCTAGATATGCTATGTACACGCGCCTCGTGTTAGGTGAGGGGCTGTCGCTGCCGTATTCCTGGAACAAGTTATTGGATTAAATAACTGGTGCAGAGTTACTTTACCATTGACCAAACGATTGTCAATACAACACACAGGTGAAATGGGATGTTCTAAAGACTTGAAACCCCAACTTTTTTATTTATGTTTTTTATTGTTCGAGAAGCCATAGCACTCGTCAAGTGCTCTTTAGGAAACTGTACACACCTCAAAAAATATTATATAGTAATAAAATTAAAAAATTACATATGCTGTAACTGTTTCGCTAGGAAAGTTTAAAAATGACAATCTGATCCAGATACAATACTCACCTGTACATGCATGCCAAAGAAGCAAATATCAGTCCCGTCAACTTCCTCGAATGCAAACAACGCTTTAGCCCGATAAGGGAATTCGGCAGACAATTCACCCGACTCCACAAACCTAGATCTCATTCCAGGTTTCACTTCCACCATCTAAAAGTGTTATAAAATATGTTTAACATGTACATACAACAGATAAACAAACAATTAAAAAGAAGCATTTAATACACACAGAACATTACTAATGGTTGTATAATAGAATAATCTGGGCTAATTTAGATTGTTTGATTACAATGTTATCACGCTATATTTATATCAATTATTTGTATACTGATTTAACTCAAAATGCATGTAGCTATATCTCTATTATTTTAGATTGTTTGATTACACTCTTATCGTGCTATATTTAAATTATTAAATATGTTATACAACTGTATCAGTCTAAATTGTGAGTATTGCGAGACAATTGAATGTCAAAATGAAGCGTCAGGCTCACCTTTTCAGACGACGCGACAACCCTGATATGCACCTCGCCAGCGCCGGCCTCTTTCTTCTTAAGGAAATTATTCACCCTCGTCTCAATATAAATGCCAAGTTTCGAGGTCGGCAGCTTTTTCGCACAGAACTTGTTCTCTTTCCGTTTCGCCGCCTTCTTCTTCAAACAGTTATCACAGCAGAAGCCCTGGGGCCATATCTGGTCGTGGTGCAGCACGCAAATCTGGTGCTGCTTCCGGCCGCAGTCCATGCACACCACGAACGGTTCCTGTTCCAAGTGATCGTTTTTCATCTCCTTGAATTGGTCCTTTTTGATCGCTCTGCAAACAATCATAATAACCGTTGAAAAATTTATTTACTGCGAACCGATATGTAAAAAAAAAAGTTTTATTCCATACCAAAGCGGACCGATATTTATATATTTAGGAAACATACATATTTAAGGTTACACAAATTTACATACATCATTTTTAAAAACTCATTGATCAGTGAACTTTTATGGGAGTGGAATATAAATTAAAAACTATTAATAGACGACTGAGATATTTAGTCAGATGTACATATGTTTGAAAAGTAAAAGTCACAAAGGCGATGGTCAAATAGTAAAAGTATAAAAGGATAAGTATACTAGTATACTCACGTCTGCGGCTGCAGCGGGTCGTCGCCGAGCGTGACGGTGTCGCCCTGGATGTCATTGAAGCATTTCTGGCAGAAGGTGTATCTATCGGAGACAACCCCATACGCTTTTAGACTTTATTCGAAATCGGCCGCGGAGCGATGGTATTCGTGTGAAGTGTGACAGGAACGGTTTTGCGTGCGGGCAAAGGCGTGCGTGGGAGAAGGCGAAAACAAAATTAGTAAGCAATATATAAGAACATAAAGGAGGATTCGATTAGTTAACAGACAGACTGCACCACGCAACACACGTGTGCAACACACCGGACACGCATATAAATAATGGAAATTGAAACGGATATATCTTAATAGATTACATTAATGTTACACACTTTGTGTCGTTTTCAAATGTTCACTACATTGTTAGTGACATTGCACCGTTGTACACTGAATTTCTGATACTGGCAGAAACAATCCGAATTCTTTTTCCATTTTCAATAGGCATGTTGCGGTTATTATCAACAATTTTGTCTTAATAATAATAATATTATTACTATGGCCAATGAGGGGTCAATCGTCGAGCGGACATTGTAAAAATGTTACTACACTTTAAACATGAATATTAGTTCAACCAACAAAGATGAAACGGGAGACTAACAAGGCTGACATTTTAAAATAGCATGTTAGCTTACTGCTGTAGTGGCTATATTTAAGGGACGACTATAAAGCGATAGAAAGCTCTTTATGTTCGGAAACAATGGATGGAGTGACATTTACATCTTTGACCGTACAATGGGTATAACATAATTATAATATTGCGTATATTAAATATTTAATTAATTATTAGTAACTTTTTATGTAGTAAGAACAAAACTGAACTAATATTACAAGTAATAAATATACAACGTTAACAGTCACAGTTGTTGACATTAGCTGTGAGCGTCAGAACTAAGACGAAACATGCTTTTGTGTTGCCCATTTTTGCAAGAAAGAAGAAAGATTACCTTTTAAAATATTTCAAGTATTTACTTAAACGCGCGTGCCTATAATGCCAATAACTGTGTTATAACGATGGTGCATAATGCAAACTGACCATCAAACTTATTGGGCGGCCTAAAGGACACTGCACGTGTCAATAGCGGTACAGTTTAGTTAACTGTCCAGTGATCATAGACTTTTATATTTTAACGTCAATTATAATTAGCTACATAAATATAATGTTTCACTAATTAGAATATCAGGTTCAACGTGATCACATCAAGAAATAAAATTCAAAACATCATAATTGGAAATATAGACTTTATACTACCCCACTCTCCCCGTGCCCGCTAAGAGCGCGCGCGTAACTTCGCGCCGCCCAAAAGTTTGACGCCCATTACACTGTTACGTATACATTTCATAATCGCCGGCAACAAAATTCTTTTGCAACAGCGACGCGGCTATTACATAACAATCCAAACAACTTTTTCTCATTGCGTCCTTCGTCACAAAGCACTCGTTGCATTTTGCTGTGATTAGTTGATTTTGGCTACAAAAATGTTGAAAACTTTAGCTTATTGTCACGTTTACGTAATGCAAAAGTTGAAGGCATAATAATTTGGAATGAAAAATAAAAACGGATCGTACATTTATTAGACGATCGTCTGTTGAAAGACGAAGACTGTGTATTTATTTAATCATTATCGATAGAAGTGTTCTTATTGTGGTTTTTATCCAATATACCGCACCATGACCACGCTACGAATGTATCAGACACGGACGGAATACACTAGAGCCCTCCGGAACGGGGAGACATTGTTACATTTCCGTTCATATGGGAATAATGTCATACCCGGGAGCATGCCACCCCACCACCTGCAAAATATTCTCCTCGTGAAATTTTTGTACGGCCCTTCCACACTGTATAGCGTTGGCGGTGACAGACGGAACAAGGAATTAATCAGGAATTCCCTAATGCTAATCTACATGGAAGAATATTTTGATCTGTGATCAAAATTCCTATGATAGATCCGCCTTTAAACATTGATCTGTTCTCTGGTGAAATGTTATGGGCTATACTGAACCGTTTACTCTCATACTGTTACTACTACATAGTATTTAATTGTTGGTGGGTGATAAGAAATGCCTATAACACACTACATTCAATTGTAAATAGGGAACTTTGATGAGAGCTGACTGAGTATGCATAGGCATATATATCACGCAGCAGAACATTATAGATTATAAGGTGAGTAGATTTCCTTACATCATGCTTCATTGGTTTGATGGAATATGGCAATAAGTTAAATACTGTCATGGCATCGAACGGTGTACTGGGCAGTGTTATGAACTCTTTATCATAATTATTAAGACTATATTGAATTTTTAATTCAAGTAACGAATTCAAGATAGAAGATATTTAACCTTTTAATTCTACAGCTTGAGTTTCTGGTAATAATAATAATTACCGATTCATAAATATAATATTGTAATTGAACAAATCACAAAAGGCTTCAATTTTATACATTTTCCCAGAATTGTTTTTTTTTGTAATATGCCTTATAAACACTTATGATATCATAATACAAATTCGGTAGCACTGTTTTTACGAGTGAAATGTGATATTTTAATAATGACTGTCGATAGATATAGCGATAACACAAAATGAAACCATACGTAACATTTATATCATATAATACAAATCATAAACATAAGAGTAACATTGAAAAAAGTTAATCACCAAAACTGAATGCTGCTAATTGCCACTGTCAATACATATTTAGCCGACAAATAAATTAATTTGTTCAAATTGGAATCAAAAGCATAGTATTACTCTTATGTGTATACTAATTGGTATAGTAGTAGTATAGTATAGTAGCGGCACACACCTGTTCTGGTAGCTGAAGTATTTGGCGTCGCGCGGTATCGTGCACAGCTGCTTGCCGTAGCAGCACAGCACCTGCGGGTTGAAGGTGTACTTGCGCCCGCAGCAGTAGCCCAGGCTCTGCATCACCGGATCTATGTCCAGCTCAAACACCTCCGACAGCTAAAATGCACAAACGGACACAATCCCTTTAGCATTCCATCCAATCCACTTATAATCTACTTGATAGGTAGTATTAATTACTAGCTGCGCCCGCGGCTTCGTCCGCGTGGAAATCGATATTTTCCCATTTTTTTGCAACATTTGTCATTGCTGCTCCACTCCTATTAGTCATAGCGTGCCTTCCTCAGAGAAGTGTACTATTCAACACAAAAATAATTTTTCAATTCGAACCAGTAGTTCGTGAGATTAGCGCGTTCAACCAAACAAACCCTTCAGCTTTGTAATATCAAGTATATTAATAATAATAAAAGTATAGATTAGTTCTAAGGGTGATTTTGAGTTTAAATTGTATGTTGAAGAACGATAAGGCCAATGAAAACTGTACCTTGGTACAATATCTGTAGACGCGTGAATTCTTCCTGTTGTAGAGCCACGCGTTCTCGAACATGAGCCACACGTCGTCCACGTACTCCCAGGGGTCCTTGTACATGCCGTCGTCCAGCTTCTTCTTGATGCTGGACAGGTCGATGGGCCGCTTCACGATGTCCAAGTAGTCGGGGATGCCCAGCGCCTGCGGGTCCACCGGCTGACGGAAGGGCAGCGACTCGGGATCGAGGCGGAACATGTTCTCCAGCGTGGGCAGCAGCGCCTGACGCAGGTCTTCCGGCTTGAAGGCGAAAATCCTCCGCTGTCCCCGATCCGAGCCGTCGCCCCCCTCGCCCGGCTCCTCCTTGATTTCCATCTTTATCTCCTGTTTGATCTCCTGCTTGATGCCGACCTCCTGCTTGATGCCGACCTCCTGCTTGACGCCCACCTCCTGCTTGACGCCCGCCTCCTGCTTGATCTCCTTCTTGATGACGAAGTCGAACCGCTCCATCGGCTCCTTGACGTCGGTGTCGTCGCGCATCCCCTTCCCGCCGCAGTCGACGTCGTCGAGCTCCTCCTTGATGCGCGGCTCGTCCGGCTCGCGCTTGATGCGTATGTCGTCCGGCGGGCTGTCGTCGGCGGAGGCGGCGGCGTTGAGCGCGGCCATCTGCGCCGACACGGAGGCGGGGCGCGAGGCGGGCCGCGGCTCGGGCGCGGGGCTCGGGTGCGCTAGGGGCGTGGACGGCGTGCCGGCGCCCGCCGGCGACGCGCCCGCCTCGCTGCGGTACGGCGCCGAGTGGTTCATGAACGGGCTCGACACCTGCCCCCCTCCGCCCAATAGCGGCCGCGGCTTCGCCTCCGACTGGTGGCCGGGCGACGCGAGCGGCGCAGGTCCGTTGCTCTGGATGGAGGGGTACTGAGGGGCCGGCGACGTCATCGGCTGCCCGAACGGTGACATGCCCGGATTGCCGACGCTACCCACCCCGACGCTTCCGCCGTTTGGTGTCTGCGGCATCTGTATAGGAAATTGACAACATATTAACTGACTGTCTTGAATAATAATATAATGCCGATCGGTTTAAGTTTAAGCACTATTAAAACCTTGTGACTTCCAAATTAGAATAGAATAGACTAGGACAATTACAATTAGTGTAAATATGCCTTATATTTGTTAATAAATCACAATTGGACCATTAAGATTTCGTTAATTAGGCTACAATGAAGAATGGTAACAGTTAAAAGGAACCATTTCAAAATTTAAAAAAAATGTTATTAATACCTGATTGGGACTGGGTCCAGGCGGGCCAACCAGGTTGGATTGGTATGTCATACGACTGCCGGGCATAGACAGCGGCATGCCGCCTGGGGAGGGAATTCGCATGGCCGGCAGGCCGGGCTGAGCGGACAGATTGGGTCGGTTCACGCCAACGTTGCCCACGCCGACGGCCCCGCCCACGCCCACCGCGCCACTCACGCCGACGCCCGGCGCCGTTGCCCTGACGCCGCCCATCACGCCGCCGCCCGACATCACCCCTACAGTTTGCTGCAACTGATTTTGTTGCTGCTGCTGTTGTTGCTGCTGCTGCTGTTGCTGTTGCTGTTGTTGCGCCTGTAGCTGCTGTTCCTTCCTTTTCTGTCGCTTTTCTTCCAGTTCCTTTTGTATCTTATATATCTTTTCAGCCAACAAGTGATAATATTCCGACCGCGTACTCGCCATTTCGTACATATCACCTTCCACTTTTCTTGCATAAGCCACTAAATTATGCATTCTTTTATCTAACATTGCTGATGGATCCGGTGTTGGAAAGATGGCTTGAACCCTGACAACCGAAATATTGTAATTATTCAATTGATTCGTTAAGCTGTGAAAGTTTATGCTTAAATGAAAAAAATCACTTACAGTTTATGAACAAGGTGGTTTCTGAGATCGGCTGTTATAGACTGGTGCCATTCCTTCGTACCAGAGACGGGATTCGCGGTTACGGCGCCGCCAGGAAGTTGTAGGGTCCCCGTACTCATCTAACCAAACAATAACCAAAATGAAAATGAACTTCAACCTGTTTATTCAACCAGATATATGATGATGAAAAAGACAGAAAACATTTAATAGGCCATTTTAAGACAACTATATTTTCAATTCAATTTAATTATATTATGTTTAATGTTTGTAGGGGAGATTTTGATTAATTACCATGTATAATGTATAAAATGCAATAAAAGAATGTATTCGTTTTAAGATTGTAAGACACTATTAATATTTTATTAAGCTGGTAAGCTGAGTGCATATGAGAAAACCCTGATACACTAACACACATCAAGTAATGATGTATATATATAGTACAGCACATTCAGTGCAGACAATTATAAAATAGTGTTTTATCAGAAATCTCCTACCAGCTAGCCTACACATAAGAGTTTTAGCATCAAGAAATAGCTTTTTGTTCAAATGTTTGATTCACACAATCAAATAAACAAAAGCATTATATGAAATATTAAATTATTAATTACAGTGATACTGACCAATTGTTGTTGCTGTTGCTGTTGTAGGTCAGGCTGCGTTTGCTGTGCAAATAGCTGCTGCGTCGGTACCACGTCCGACAGGCCGGGCGGGCGCGGCGCCGGCATGCGTAGGGGCCCGCGCGTTATGGCGCCAACCATGCTCGACACTGACGTAGGGCACGCGATCCCCAACGCCTCGTACGCCCGCTTCATGTCCGCGCCCGAGCCCACGCCAACGCCCACGCCCACCCCCGCGCCGCCGCCCACGCTGCCCAGGGCCACGCCGCCGCCCACTCCGACACCCGCGCCTGCATTCGTATTCGTCGGTGCCGCGTTCTGTGCCACTCCTATAAAGCGATGGATTTTTTTGAAATATTTTCACAATGGGCGTGTAGACAAATTTTGAAATGCGCGTTTATTATAATAATAGCGAAAAAAATATTATTTCAGAATTGCGTTATAAATAATATTGCCTTTTTTTGTACCGAATTTCAACTGAGCGCGAAAACCCTCTAAGTGTCATGGCGAACCCTTTGACGTCACATCTCAGCAAGCACAAAGCAACAACTAAACGAAATTCAGAAATGTTTGCTGAGGCGTGACGTCATGCGTTCTGATTGATGTTTCAGTCAAGATGGCCGATTGCAGTTTTTTGAAGTATTACTTTATTTAAAATAAAATTAATCATATCGTAATATTTAAAAAAGAGTTAATTTTATGAATTATCATTCCATAATATATTAGATAATATCATTTAATCCTTGATTCTTAATTACTGTTATCACGCCTATTCGCGTTATCGCATCAATAGCACAATATGTATAGTGTTTCTGACGTCATAGAAAAAGCTACGCTATACGGTATTCAACGGCGTTTTGAAACAGAGGTATTTATATTGAGTTTGGCGGATTTTTTTTTCTTTCTTACCTTCAGCATCTATTCTTTGGAGGCCGGTGCCTATTAAATCCGGGTCGACCTCTCTGGCCCTGGAGCAGATCTGGTCCGCGAACTGCCTCACAGTCATCCTCGGAACGTTGTTGCACTGTTCGAACGAATCATTGATGTTGAGTTATACTCAATTTTTTATTGTACTCGTATATTGATTGAATATTTTAAATTTGGAATGTGTTCTTAAAAACAAAATATTACCTCTATAGCGGTTAAAGGATATTCGAATTGTGAGCGTCAATTTTGACAGCACGATTTATAGTACATGTGTCGCCATCTCTTATCCGACATCGAAAGCTGTTTATACTAGTATTGGTGTCTTTTGTCTAACTTACTTGATGCGCGTGACACGACTGATATTTCTTGTCGTATCCAACGCAGTAACTGTTGTCGTGTCTGTAAGTAAACATTTGAATGTAAATAAAAAGTTCACTTTCATTCCTTTATTGGAACGAAGTTCCTTACGGCAGGCTTGGCGCAGATAGGTATTTTGTACGGGACCGAACCAACGAAAATATGAGACTTAAAATATAACGGAAGTGGGTAACGGAAGTCGTATTCACAAGCAAGCGAATAGAGTATAATTAAAAAAAAACCTGTCACCTTGCCCTGAGCAGTGTACCTATAGACAATGAATGTGTCGGGTGTCACCTTTTCCTGAGCAGTGTACCTGTAGATGAATGTGCAGGGTGTCAC
This sequence comes from Aspitha aspitha aspitha, assembly GCA_018246895.1. NCBI lineage: Eukaryota > Metazoa > Arthropoda > Insecta > Lepidoptera > Hesperiidae > Aspitha > Aspitha aspitha. The sequence continues at coordinate 145 of DWGJ01001877.1, read as the reverse complement.
CCTCTAGATAATGGATGCGTGGGGAGTCACCTCGGACGGTTACAGCGGCGCGAGGCGACCGCCACGCCGGCGGCGGCGGGCCGCTGCGCGTCGTCCAGCAGGCACGCGGACGCGCACTCCGCCCAGCGCGACCAGCGGCCCCACG